>OENT01001442.1:0-43888 GCA_900239685.1 Rotaria macrura
TCTATATCATTTTGTTTCACTTTTAATGCCTTTCGTCTGTTTTACTGCATTACCCGACGTCAGAAAGAAAATGAAACGAAAAATTAACCGTCGAACAGGAACTACAATGGTTAGGCCAGCCTAGGTTTTCTTTCAATTATGAACTTTTTTCAGACAATACTATATTATTTTATTCACTGAATAGAATGAATGCTCAAATTTTCTTTTTTTCTGACATGCATATATTTATCAAAACTTTGTAAATAAAATCAACCGTATGAATCAAAAGACTTAATGTGAGCACTTAGTCATTACCATTCTGCTGGGAAATTGGGACTCATATTGACCGTGCGATTCACAAGCGTAGGAAATAACCTGATTAGTGCAATTTTTACTGCAGTTATATTCATATTCATCGAAATGAAGATTCAGGAGATATTATTTTTACTTTTATTCATGGATACCGAAACATAGCAGAAAAGTTGACTAGCTCATCCTTCCACAATGAGTTCATACTATGAACTTCATAGTACCCCTGAAATAGTTTTTGATTCCTATGATGGACGGATAAGTTAAATATCTCTCTAAATTTAAGTTTACATGCCAAAGGAGACAAGCATTTGGAAAACCACGTTCAAACGCTCAAAGTCTGGTTTTTCGGGTTGTTTTCACTATGTAAACAGGAAAATTGTGCACAATAAAAGAGGTTGTATTGTCTGTTTTGCAATAGACGTTAATGGCTTACAGTAGAGCTTTGCTTTTGAACCTTTAAACGCTTTTCCACAAATGTTTCTCTGCTTGGCTGGCTTGTGAAAATTTGTAAGCGAATTCAAAGTCTAATTATTGTGTTTTGGTGTATCAGATATTTTCTCCCTTACGTGTTATATGAGATTTCTTTTTCTTTGAGAAATCTGATAAGCATATCTTCACTCGATTATGCAAATAATCAACTAGTATCATTTTTATCAACTCTATCGATGCTGAGTGTATATTCAATCAAATGGTTAACTTAATCATTGAATCATATCAAGCAGGACACGAAAGTATCCTTATGCCAAAATGCACGATTGCTAGACATGAGAAGCTAAGTTTCGAAATTCGCATATCATAACAAGAGAACATTTTCAACGGTCAGTTGAAAATTGTTTGACGTCGTTTTGTTGTTTTTATTCATAAGTCGTTTTCACTAGCTAATAACTTACAGAAAAAAAAGAAAACCAGCATCGCGAGACGATAAACTCAAATAATAAGAGTATTTAAAGTTCAATACTTCAGTATACATATGCATGCTGATATTTTAATTCAATATTTTCCACTCGAATAAAGAATATTCAAAACTTCTAATTTTAATAAGAAACAATTAAAATCTTCTGCAATTGAGCTTAGTAAAACAGTTCAAGTGAGATTTGAATTAAGTTGTGTAGCAGAAAAATTTTAATACTTTTAGATTGACTTCTGAATCGGAAAATACTTGATCTACTCATGCTCTTTTCAATCCAATGTACTAAGCATACGAATTTGTTGCTTCATCGTATAAACCCATACAATGATGATAGGATCGTTGGAATCTATAAAGGCTTAAATCGTCTGTCGAGAGATAAATGGAATAGGAAGTATCCGATCATACGTTTCACATTCGGAATTTTTTTCTGAAGTACGATAGACGTGAAATGTACTATTCCTTGTTAAATTAAAACAATACTGTCTAGAACACAACACAACGTCGTGTCATGCTTTCGTTTATCATTCAAGCTAATTAAGTCCCACAATCAGAAACTGTCATGAATGATATGAAATCAATTCAAACAAGTTATAGAAACTTTCACACCACCCAAACAAGAAAAAGGTAGATAAATGAAGTTTTTGGTAGTTTTCCATTTTCAAGAATTTCGTCAGCTCATGGCAGATCATGTCAGAAAAGTCATTTACAAGCACGTCAATCTTTATTTTCTCATTTACCGGTCTGTTTCGAATGAACACCAAACATTTGACTAAAAGAGACTAAACACATGACATAGATTTATTAAGAAGGTTGTTGATAATGAACACCTGTTGAATAATATGTCGTTCTCATCTATGAATATTTTCTATTTCTCATCTCTTTCTAATTCATAATCATCTTTTCCAGTATCTTCAATAGCAAATACAAAAACGTAATTTTAAAATAGAAATATTTGTCAATCGAACTTCAAGAATAATCCAGTTCTCGAATCAAAATTTGACACTGTAGTTCAATTTTCAAGGAACTTCTAACAATCAATGTTGGAAATCACATTTCACTTGAGGAGTGACCAGAACCAACGGAATGTTTTTTTTTGAATCGATGAAGATGCATGTTTTTCGAAGCCTTCAGACGTGGGGAATTTTGACTATTTGAAAACAGTTTACACAAGCGATTCCAATTGTATATGTTGTTGGAAAGTACTCTGTGAACAAGAGTCGACCCGTGCAATTTTGAAGAGTACATTGAGTGAGACGGTCAGTGGCCTGTGTGAATTGCTGAATCTTTTAGGAACATCTGAATCTACGACTATTAGTGACTGCTTGATAGAGAAGAATAGTCAACCAATTCAATTGATCTATAGGGTCTATGTGTGTTGGAGGATCAGCAAAGTTTTTCTCTCTTTTAATTAAATAAAGAGATTTGACATAATAAACTAACAGTTATCTTTCGATAGTCAAAATACAGGGTCCTGATAGCGGAAGGAAGGTGTTCAAGCCCCAATTAACTGACGATTTTCAGTTTTTTCCCAGTTACCCTTTTTCCGGAAGATCATCTTGAAAAACTCGTTTTTGCCATAAGGCCATCCCCTGTGTGTGTACTTAATCCGTCGCGATAATACTGAAAATATGTATAGTAAACTGCATTGTGTCGAATTGCATCCGTATTGAAGAGACATCTAGATATAGTTGTTACTAATAAATAAAGATGCAATAAATTAAAACACATTATCAATCACGTTTTACTGCTCATATGAAAGTTCCCCATATACAACATGAAGCAAAGCCAGGACGATTGATGCGACTGTCGGATTCCGTTGGAAGTTGTCTGAATTCTTTATTTTGGATTAAAACAAAAAGTTGCCAGATGTCGGCAAGTTTCGAATTGACTACAGTTTCTGATGGAAAGCATGGATATTGAAATTTTCTGATATCCGACGACTTCTTAGATAGTTTTGTCCTGTAATTGCATAGAGAAAGTTTTAAAATATCAGCCTACCTATGATATGTTTAATATGTAATCTTTTTGAAAAACTATTCTGAGTCGATTTGGTGCATCAGTACGTTTAATATGACGATTATCATGACAACGGCTGAAAGTTGAAGATCTTTTAATGTTACGAATAGAAATTTAAAGGTATCTGCGAGCTAGCATAGAATAACTGTGTTTGAATTTTGTCATTATTGCTTATGTTCAGAAAGAAAACTAAAAACGTATAGACTTGAAAAGCATATCAACTCCGATTTTATTTGAAAAAAAAAGTGGAAGTTTTTTTATCATGAAAATGTTTTCTGGTTCTGCCGTTTCTATTCACTTTAGACTAGCGTCATACTATATGATTGTCAAAAGTTCGATCATGCGCTATCTTAAGTGAATTAATCTTTTCGTTGCAACGATCGCGATTGTGAATCCCCGAGGATTTTCTTGGTGATGTTGATTGGAATCAAAATATCTATGACACATTAAATTGCGCTAGACTACTCAATTTAAAATTTTCGTGTACGCGTACGCGCTCAGCATTCTTCTGAAAAGTTAACATTACAGTAAAATTTTTCATTATTTTACAAGTATTAAAATAAAGTAACGCAGATAAAAAATTTGAAATTCTTCGCTTATTTTTTATCTTGCCTATCAATATTATCTGAGGGAAAATGTTGGGTCTTCCATAGATTAATTTTGTTGCGTCACCTTTCACAGGCCGTCATTGATGAATATGAGCTGCTCGACTATCGATTTTCACAGATGTCGTTGTCAAGCACGTAAACTATTTTTCGAAATTCAACCCTTTCCGATATTCTTTCTTTGAAAACATGTTCAAACCAGCTAAATAAGTAGTTTTTTTTTCGTTTCATAAACTTTTTTACATAAAAGTATATTCAGATTTATTTTCATTGGTCGAATTGTTTGATCACAGTTTGAGTCTTCTCTTCTCAACTCAAAAATTTTATTGATATATTTTAATACTCATTCAAGTGTGACCAAGCTTAGTAAGTGGATTATTGGTGCTGTCATTATTTCAAGTTTGCTAACAATGACAACGACACCTGGTCGAAGTTCGGGATGTTTTCGTGCTTATTCAAGTGAACAAAAAACCTTACGTGCGAAACTTGATCAAATACTGAAATGGACACGTGATTTAAAAAGTAGCATCATGAAACAATCATCGAAGGTATTACAAACAAGTAATAATAATAATAATATGAGCCGTCAAATGCTTGATCAGATTCATGATGACTTGGATGATTATAAACGAAAATTCGATCGTGAACTTGGTCGTATACATGATATCTGTGATGCATTGGGAAACAATCAAAATACAAATGATAATGCAGAAAATATTCAAGATGAAATACTTGAAGCATTACGCCGTTCACCAACATATTCATCACTTGAACAACATATCCATGATGATAGATTACCACGAATTCGTGTAAAACCTCGTGAAAGGATTCATCCAGGAAAAGTTAAAACGCCACGAATAAAATGTCTTTCAACTGATGCTATAAAACGTAAAGCATCACAACCAATAGCTTTAAATGTATTAGATACATCGGGCATGTCTGGAACAAAACGGCGATCACAAATCGATGCATTCAAACGTTCAAGATCATTTACAAATATTGAACATACTGAAACGCAGTTAGGTATGGATTATATTGAAGAAGATCAAAGTGACTTATCATGGAAGCCGTTCGGACCGAAACGAAAGGTTTCAAAAGCTAGTCTACTATCTATTAATAAAGAGCAATCGAATGATGAACAAGCATCTACTAAGTAATACTTCTTTTAGTAAATTTTTCTTGAAAAAATACAACAACATGGAATCTTTGTAATCATTAGTTTAACAACGCCAGATGAAGTCACACCTAAACCATCTGTGCAAGTCGATAATAATAATGACGATAATTCATCAGATGAAGAATTTGATGTTGCATGGGAACGGCGTGCAAAACAAAAGGCTCGAAAAGACGTAGTTGCATCATCAGCAGCTCCAAAATCAACGACCGAAACACCAGCCAAACGTACTGTTCGCTTTTCACCTTCAACATATGAACGAACGGAATGCATTGAACTCGATCTTGATGAACCAACTCTAGACGAATCTGAACAATTCAAAGATCAAAATAATAATAATAATAATAATGAGAAACAACAGCCTATAGTTCTTAGTATAGATGATGAGGACGAAGATGCAGAAATAGTGCTTGACGTCGATACAATTGAAAGTCAAATAACAACGGTAAATACACGTAACAATGCGAATTTTTTCGTTGTAGAACATCCAAATCAGCGAGAATGTTTCTGGAGTGTATGAAAACAGTTATTCATTAAATTTACAATTTATCTTTCAAAGGATGAAACTACGTGTATTAAACAAACTTTTCTTAAATATTTACATCAGAGAAAATAATACTTCCTTGCAAACAATTAACTTCCACAATCTTGAGTTCATAAAATTAAAATGCCAAGCTCTTCACATATTTATGGAAAATTTGCTAACTATTCAACTTCATCTTCACAGTCTAATTTTTGTGTTCAAAAAATCGATCAAGTATTTTAGTCGTAAACATACAGTTTTCATACATATATATAGTAAAGGTGAATCTTAATTGGATTTGCTGGAACATATCACAAGAGAGTTCTACATTAATACACCAGCAAAAGACAACAAACACACGAATAAAAATTTTCACAGTTAATGACATGCGTTGTTTTATTTTTGTTAAGACTTCAAGTGTACCATCATCATCTCAGCAGGCAACTATTCTCGATGATGATAGTCTAATAATTGGTGATAGCGATGATGAAATAATTGCTTTAAGTGATGACGATATACCTCCGAGATCGAAAAAAAGTCCGTGGACTTCATCGGAAATTCAAATATCAAGTGGAAATTCCCAATCTCAATCATTACATAATCCATATCGTATTGGCATTGCCGATCCAAGTTTACGATCAGTATTTTTACCACCGCCGAATTCACAACCCACAACAACATCAACTACTGGAAGTAAACGAAATCAAGGAGGTAATCGACGAGGATCGGCAGCAAAACGAACAACAAATTCCAAATCATAATAATGGTTTTGTTCTGATATTTTTAAGCCTTGTCTTGTTGTTGTTTTTTATGACAGAGATAATATGCTCAGGTTAAACAATTCGTTCTTTCCATTTGTGTTGTTTTTAATTAACAAAATAGTGTGTGAATTTAGTTTTTAGTATGAAAATAAATCGTCTTAATTTTTAATGAATCAACAATTGTGTATACATGGAAAGCAATCGATCTTTGTTTTTGAAATTTTTAACTTTCAAAAAGTTATTCATGGTAATCATAAGCTAATCGATTAATCCTGAAAATTTGAATGTTTCTTCAACATAAACCATTATAAGAGTGATTAAACAAAACGTATGCAACTATCTTCTAATTGAAATCATACTGTTTTTGCAATATTTCCATTCTAACCTGTATTTACAGATTTAGTTCATTCATAGAAACAAACTCTTGCGCAACTGATGTTGCTTTTAAATTTCATTCCGTTCCGAGATCAAATAAATCCAGCATATCAACATTGACATAACCGTCATCGAGAAAATCAATGCAGAAGAGTTTTTATCTGAGTTCCGTCTATCAAATCATTTTAACAATCTTTATAATGCTTGGAAATTTTCAATCGATGAAAATGTTTCCTAAACTCCTCCCCAGAATAAAAGGCCACGGCCTTCTATTATGAAAATTTACATCGCTCCTCCGACAGTGGGCTACTATTGTGGGCTATGTTTTGCTAGGATTTACCGAGAAAGTTAAGGATTTAAAAAAAAAACTTTCCAATGAAAGCAGACACTTTTAGCAGTCAAACATTGGAAAACCAGTTATTTCAACAAATTGATTTTTTTACAAATAAATGTGAAAACCTCGGAGTTAAGTCCGAGAGTTATGTGTACTTCAAAAAGTGAATGAGACAAATCAGGCGCTCTAGAATGTGTGCACGGAAGAAGTATCCTGGTAAACCTTTTTGGGAAACCCCAAAACTAGTGGTCATCTGGAACATATCTAGGCATTTAGTTTCGGGATGCAGTTTTTGTTTATTTCGTGACCTTTTTCAGGCGATGTTTTTTTAAAAGACTGCGATTTGGTTCAAAACTAATATCAGATTCAGAATCAACATTAAAGACTGAGTCAATTTTTATACGTTGTTGATAATTCTGAGAAAAACATTTTGTTTTGAAAAACTCCTTGAGTCCCCCACCTCAGGGATTGTTTGGTCAATAATGACAATTTTTACGATAACTCAGCTATTTCTTGCCGAACTCTGCTCATCTTCGAATTCGACCGAGATATTGATGAGACAATACTGCTCACAAAACTTCACCTCAATCGAATGTATTTGTAAAGAATTATCATGTAAACGGATGGACGGCCGACCGGACACACTGATCGATTCTAGAGTGCACTCACTTTTTGAGTACACAAAAAGTAGATTTTTTACTAGAAAACACCAGGCTTTTTAGTGCTAAAATCTGAAAATCCACTGCATTTCTGAAAGAAGCGTCTGGTGATTCCGTGGTCTTCTATTAGGTCTTGTGAACTTTTTCTTGGTGTAGGCCTTGTAATAAGGGTGGCCTTCTAATATGGGGTGGCCTTTTATTCTAGGGGGAGAGGGTTTAATGAAAACGTTGATTTTTTGATTCTGTGGTAAAGCACTGCCGTTTACGACTCGCAGACACAAAGTCGCGATAAGCATCTACTTATGTTAGTTGAAAAGTTTTGATAGGAATATTTTTCTTAGAATGCTTTTATCAAGTCAAATATTTTTGGTCTAAATATAAAAATGCTGACGATCGATTAATTTTATTTTTATTTTCAATTTTCCGGATTTAGAAAGAAAATGTCCGTCCAAGTTCACAGGTTAGTTATTGTTTTTCTAAACGTTAAAAATGATTTTGTACGCGGATGAAACTCTTCATGGTGTAGTTTTGCATGTTGAACTATAAATCTGCTATTCCAGTAGTGTTACTGTTAATTAGTTCTCTTTTCAAGTGTTTCTTTGAGAAAAATCAATATTTGCACAGATGAACATTCTGAGAACACGGATATTCAGACGCACTACAAAAATTTTACTTTTAAAAGAATATCTTTCGAACAAAATCTTAATTCCCGTTCAAAACTAGTACAATATTATAGTACTATTTACGATCAATGCTGCATTCTAAGACAAGGATAATCTCTCTCTCGTATTTTTGATGGTGTCCTATCTTTCTTTATAGATTAAATTTTAAAACTAGAACAATTCATGGCCTTACTCATTATGTAACAGTTTGTGCCTTTTAGAAGGAATAAAATTGTGAAACCATTCTGAACATTGCATGTCATTGAAGTGTATCTGAAACAAGACTAATTTTTTTACAAGCATCATCGTCACAATTTATGGAATTATCTTAATCTTAGTCGAACTATAAATATGACACTTGAATCGTTTTGCTCCCAGTCACCTACGATAAAGAAAAACAATGATGAATATTCATTCGCTATTTAAGTTGTTAATATTTTGTATGAAATTTAGTTAACTCTACATGGATACTCATAAATTCATAAAACGAATTAACCGTGTAAACGTGCACTGTGCGAAATTCAATGATAAACAAGAATGGGATGCTGATAAAACCTTTTCTCTCCCCGTACTACCGTGTCATACAGTTCAATATGCTAGCATCATATAAAAATGGCATTGAATTATTTATTTTAATTTTTTTCTTCAGCATTGAACCTTTGAAATAAAATCAAGAGAATTTGTTGATGTTAATCCACAGCAAACATCTAGACAACGAGCGTGTGAGTGCTTCGTTTTTTGTTAGCACTCGCATCTATCCTCATGAAAGCCAAGAAATTTGAGAAATTCTTGGATATTCTTAGGAATCATCGAGGTACATGCATATAATACGCCTATTCATTCTGTTTTCTTCTAATATTATATCGTATTCTATCATATCGATTCCTAGTGTTAATTTTTCATGTTGTATTTTCAATTGATCGAACATATCTTTAAAAAAAATATCAATGAAAATAGTACGTCAATATATTGTGTACGTAAAGCTTTGTTTAGTATATCAAAGAAGAAACATTCACGGCTGTACCATTGAAGAACATTCTCAGATCGATGAGTATTTTCGAATAGTCGAATCTTTTCTTTCTTTAATCAATTACCATTGTAGTATAGTGTATATATAGCAATAAAATGTGCTTGTGCTTTTTCACGATCATCAATATTGATTAATTCATTGACTAAAAATCGGAACCACAAAAATTCACTATTGAGTGGTATATGAGTCGACTGTTTGAAAATGTTAATTTCTATTGGATTCATTTGAGCATTGTACTCTGTTTCGATTTCTTGAATTATTTTATTGAAACTATTGACATTATCAATAATTTCGTAAAAGTAAACTCAAACGTTATTTAAAGCATATGATGTTTCAGTAACTACATAGATTTGATTATTGTCTTGAACTTCATTCATATATTTATTACATGCATCTACACGATCAACAATTTCTACATAATCAATTATATTTCGAAGTTTATTCAACATGTTATCATTCGGATTCGTTGTTAACCATATTAAAGTCGACGATTCGAAATTGTGTTGTCATCGAGTTCGAAGTAATTCCTTGCAATTCATGTTCATTCTAGTAATGTATTTTACATGAATCGTTAACTATTATCACATATTGACAGCATCATAAATAACTGTTTTTTTAGATTTCCTTGTATCAAATTCAACAGACAATTTATACGTGTTCTCATACAATAGTTATATTTACATATGCGTTTAATTATTTGCAATTAATTTCGTACATCATCGAACAGTTTCATATATATTCGTAATATGACATGTGACATCAACATATTACACGGATTGTAATTCTGCTCTCATAAATATTCTTTTATTTCTACCATTGAGAGTGAAATCGATCGGTACTCGCAATGTTATGACCTATATGAAACGAAGTGAAAATGAAAATCGAAACAATAATAAGTGCTCTACTTTTGAGTTTTTACTAATACAATAGTTTTAGAAATTTCATTCATATGAGCCAGCAATGGCAATAATGTTAATATCGTTCCGACAGAGAATCTACAGCGTAGTTAGTATGTAACGTCTGAGGTTAATTTTGCTCAGAGGTAATGTGAAAAATTTAAAGATATCCATATAGCGTCACTTTGTTTGCTGTGTATGATATTTCAATACGAATGAAATAGTATAATCATTGAAAGATGGTGACACATACAATTAATAAAAAGGATTGAAAATTACTTTAACAACTAGATTTTTCTGTAGTCTTATATATATATATCTTCTGAAACATAAAATTAATGCGAAGAAAATTGCTATTCATTGTTGACTGTTCTATTCGACATACATGCATAGAATAAGTAAACATAAAGACTATCTTATTAAAAATGATCGACGAAAAAAATCACATAATTACTTCTTTATTTTTTTTTCTCTCGTAATGTCTATTGTTCTATTGAAAGCGTTTCGAACTTGTTTCGCTTCATTGTCATATAATTTTGTCAATACGTTGAATGTCATTAAAGATTTTTGCATTGCAAATATTTTGAATCTGTAACATCTATTGTGATAGCTTATTACATAATACAACTCTTTGAAATAAATGAATATGAATATATGATGAAAAGTAACATATGAAACTGAATCAAATTTTAACATGATAGAAAAGTTATAAAACAATTCAAACTAATCAAGCTGAGATAATCGTAATTACATATATACTTCAATGGCGATAACTTGATTCTACATTTAAAATGCAACTGTTTAATTTTGTTCTGTCTTTTTAGAATTTAAAATCAGTGTCTTTGATTGACTTTATGAATAATATTCAATCATTTTTGATAAATATTCATGCCAGTGAAATAACAACACTAGTATTTTTACCATTACAAGTCGTTTTTCATGTAAAAGAAATAGAATTAATATCATTTTAGTCTTGAATCTATAAATTATCATTCAATATTCTATGTAGTTGTTAGTATTCTCTAGTCCAAAATTGAATTTACAATAAATTCTTTTATGAATGTTATTAGGAATTATATTATTAAATATGGTTTTAAGTGTAGTCGAAGTCATATATATTTTTCTATTATTGCATAAGAAGAACTCGAAAATTCGACAAAGATTCGAAAATTTGATTACTAATATTGATTATTCAATTAAGATTATGTGCCAGCATGTATCATCGATAAAATTCGTTGAATATTCACACTTATTCTTGCCATTTGTTTCGTATTATAATTTGTAAGGATTAATATGATAGGGAAAGAGTTAATAGAAGGTATATATACTTTTAATGAAGGGAACTGGAAAAGTTTGTTTTTCATTCTGCAAGAGTCTAATTAAGCAAAAAGGAAGTCAATGAGATGGAGTGAAAGAAATGCGTACATTAGTTAAAAAATAACGTCATATGAATTACTCTACTAGTGATTTGTTTTCAAACGACATTTTTCAACCCGTGACTGTATGTCTATTCATATAATCATTGCAAAATGTTGTAATGCATCAATATACAATAAGAAATTCTACATTAGGGATCTCAAAAGTCAATGAAACGATTCTACTAAATAGTTTGACGTCATTTCTGAAAATTCAAAGTGGTCGACGGATTGTACGGCACTCCACAGTCGTCACATCAGTCGTAATTCTATCATTCTATCAGCTATAAATTCTACGTATTTCACAATAGTTGAACATGAACACCGACACTTATCGATTGATAGTTTAGTATACCAGCATAAAAGTCAAACTCGAGAAACATAAATAGCAACAGTAGTTTGTTTAAAAAGGCAACAAGATGCTTCTATAAAATAATCTAAAGTCAACTAGTCACAATGGATACTGATTTTGTCTAGCATAAACGCGATAAACCAGATGAATAATGTGCACAAAATATGCTCAAAAAAAGATTAATTGGATAGAAAACGATGTTTTGTTACAATCATTTAATTATGAAAAGACTTGGCATTGGATTTGAATACGAAAAAAAAATTCATGAGTTGTATTTGTTACAAGGCTTTTGCTCTTCTCTTGTTTCCTTATGTTCGCTTATTGAAAGTTCGTTAGTTTAGCTTTTCTTTCCTTCTTATGTTTTCAATGAAATCATTCATCTTCCTGTTCTAATTCTCTGCCCAATTTAACTGTCAATTGTGGTAATATTGGTCCAAGTTCAGTTACTAAATCAATAAAATCTTTGTTAACAATAACACCGCGTAAATCAATAAATTGAAGTTGTGATGTGGGATGTTTCATTAGAGGACGTAACACAGCATAGCAACCGCTTGATTCAAGTGGATTTCCATGTAATGTTAAAAATTTTAATGTTTCATTTTTAGCTAAACCTTTGCCAATTAATGCAGCACATTCAGTATTAAATCGATTGTTATTTAAATAAAGTTTTTCTAACATTGTATTCTTTTTTAAAAGTTCAAAAATAGCTTTAGCAGTAAGTACACCAGCTCCATTCCATGATAAATCAAGAATAGTTAAACGAGCATTTGATGCAAGTGGTTTTATGAAAAAACCGCACGGTTTCGCACGTAAACGATTCCAACCAAAATGAAATTCTTCGATTGTTTGATTTTCTGCTAGAGCTTGTCCCAAAATACGACCCGATGAATCGTTTTCAAATAAATTCTTATTCAAATTCATATACGTAATATATTCATTTTGTGTTAAGACTTCAGCAATGAATGGTGCACAATCATCATTAAAACGATTTCCTTCAAGATGTAGTACACGTATTATTCGATTCGAAGTTAACACTCGACATAGAGCTTTACAACCTAGAAATAATCGAAATCGAAATATTATCACTCATTGTAGTTCATGTTAATCGAAGAGTAGAATAGTTTTTCTCTAGTTTATCTATCGAGAAATACTGTACATAATTCAATATCGAAAGTAGAACACATTGATCGATGTTGCATTGAGTAGTACTGTTTTCTGAAAAGACGAAACTGAAGAATGTGGGATCGACAATTAACTACTGCAAAGGAATGCTATCAAACCATTTATTGTTCAGTCGTTCTTTTGAACACTTAGACGTGATTTGACATCAACAAAATCAAGTTTTAATATTATCTTATCCTAGTCATGATGAAATCATCAAATTACCGGAGTGGGGATATTTTGGCTTACTTGTACATGTGGCAAAATGAGTAAATCTGCATGAGTTCAGTCGTGTGTCGAAAATTACAACGACTGTTCATTTCACAAACGAAGACCGTTGCTTGGTTTTTTTAATAGATTTTGACGAGAACATGATAGAGGGGCAGAATTTTCATTGTTGGATAGAGCAGATTCCGGAGCCGAAATACATTTGAAAATCAAAATATTTACAAAAACATTCTCTTCACAAGACATTTAACGAACAAAACGTAGTCGTTGTCAGCGTGGATAGTTTGCAATACATGGTTTCACTTGATAATAGAATATCTCAAACAAGAATGATCCTATCTTCAGCTGAAAACATTTTCAGGATATGTGATGGATTAAAACTTCAGCATATTTAGTCCTGTTTCACCAGGCAAGACCCGAAAAATTTGGAAACTTCACGATTCATATTGTAGACATTAGGTTACAATGTGGAATAGATAACAATGATGATCATAATGATATAGAAAAACAAATTATCGGTTTTCCGGAATTCTTTCAGAAATCCTCTAAAAAAGGGATTAAAAGAACTGCACATGTATCTTCTTATTTTTGCATTGAGAAAGGGAAATAGTCAAAACTTCGACTTAAAAATTACATTCACTATTTTCTTCTAAAATTTAGGTGAGTTTCACAAAATTGGGATATTGACCATGCTGCTGGTCAATACTTGATATTCAATGACAAATTTTTTCTTTCTTCCACATCTACTACAGATATAATAACTAGTCATTACAATGTTATTGAAATTTGAAATGCTTTTAACAACGAACGACACAACATTCAATATATCTATTTTTATAGATAGAAACAATTATAGTCATTTGACAAGGAGTATTTATTCTAATTTTTGAATCATAGACTCTGAACAACGATATCGGAAACGAATAGAAGATGTTTATTTCTAGGAAAAAAAATTAATTTAATAGAAGCGAATGCTCGATGATTGCCTTTCATTCAATAGTATACATATAATTTTTCTTTTGTATGTTCACTTCTTAGTTGCATTTATTGATCGATATATTTACCTATAAAGAAACTGTAAGTTCTGTAGAAGCCTACTATTTTAATTATAAACATATTCTGTTTACCAATCGAATAACTGTGAAAAGTTTCTTTTTTTCTAAATTAGAAAAATAATTCGAAAAAGAAATCCTCTCTCACTCTTAATCGATTATATAAAATTTTAGGCGTCGTTTAATATTATCAATTATACCTTGTAAACCAATATCATTGTTCGAAAGATTCAATTCAAAAATGTATTCATTTTCTTTGAATAATTGTGAAATGTAAGCAGCACCTCGCGATCCTAAGCCATTATCTCTTAAATCAAGTTTCGTTATTTTTGTATTAACTTTTAATGATGGTACCATAACTTTAATATTAATTGGTTTTAAACCACAATAACGTATCGTTAATGTTTCATTATTAATGTGACGTAAGAAATGTGTTGATGGTATAACACCATGACGACGACATTGATCTAAATAGACTCCTTTAGTTGAATAATCTTTTGTTGATTCTTGATCAGGTTCGATATCAGTATCATAACTGACATCGTTCTGTATTAGTGATACATGTCGTGTTAAATAATCATCTTCATTAATATTTTCTGTGTTTTCATCTAAAAGATCATCTTCGGCTTCTTGAATAATCGATGCACTTATAGCAGAATCTGACCGATCACGTATGCCAGTGATGCCAGCTGAGCGTGTAGCACTACGAGTAAGTCGTTTAGGTTTAGCATCAGCAGATAAAATTAAACGAGTTTGATTTTCAAGTAATTCTGGTCGATCGAATAAATTATGTGTTGTTGATGACGACGATGTCATGTTTTTCTTATTGCTTTGTTAAACGATCGACACTTTTAACAACAAACTTTTTCTCTTTCTCGTTTACTGTTCTTATGCATACAGACACTATATATATATATATATATAATATAAATGTAAAGTGGAAGAAAAAAAATGAAGAAAAACGGATATGAAATTTGATTGACGAAGAAGCGGTTCGATGGACGTAAAAAGAAGAGAAAGAGAAGCTGCCAAAGACAAGTGAAATGTAGGCTATTCAAAGAACAACAACATATAAATGAAATCAAATGATTTCTTGATGTGTGTGTGCGAACGTATGTCGACCTGAGAATAATAACATACATGTGTAAAGAATAATGTAAAACAATAACACGCGAACCAATCTCTTCGAGCAAATAAATAAATTAAAGAGAGCAAACATAATGTGATAAATTAATCGATGTTATTAAATGAATTAACTTTATACATAGAATTGGTGGTTTTTCATTAATTCAACCTTTAATTTATAATGGAAATGAAAAAATTTTCTAATTATGATAACCAAAATTATTTCCCGTCCTTGAAAGAGTTCATTATGACTTTTAGAATTCGATCGTTCAAGAAAAATCTTCAAACTGATTTCAGGTATCAATACCAGAGAATAAAAAATTTGTTTATTTCTATGTAGGTGCTTTTTTTTCATGAGACTGCAGTTTTAATTGTTATACTAGGGTCGACCTTGATTGTAGAGGTTATGCTCAGTAAAAGCTTCGTTCAGTTTTTTGTTCGAGAAACGACGACATTTTATTGTCATTACAATGAGGACACGACCTTGTTGAGACAGACATAGTATTTCGAATCGGGGCTTATAGCAATCAATCGAAAATTCTAAAGCTTTATATTCATATGGATTAATAGTGATCGTTTAAAAACTTTCTAGTTTTTTTTTAATGTTAATCAGAGAAATGTTTTTCGCTACGTCTATCTCATTTGCACAGAGTAGATAGGAAAATATCAGAAAGATTCATTAAAGATAATCGTAATTTCACCGATCGACTCTCGACGGATAGTTAAGTATTTGAAATTCATGTGAAAAATACTTACACTCACAATGGGTCCTCTTTATTAGGCGATTCCTCATGATTAGCTTTTCTATTGTCATATAACATGTTTTTCTTTCGTCATTGGTTTGAGTGTCCCGAAGGATCTGTATTGAAACTCAATCCTCTCTTTTGTACAGTAGAAAGTACAAATTGAAACAACAAATTTTATTTGTACGTCATGTGTATATGATCACGTTCAGAAATGTTCAATCTTATGAATTCTACGCTTTTAGTTAAATTGAGTTTAATCAATAATGAAATAATTAAATCAAGATTCACGTACAACAATCAATTCTGTTACATAGATTATTTTTGTAGAAATTTAAAATAAGTATAATTTCATGAATTTGTTATTCTAGATACAGTAGATTGACTTACTGAATGATATGTAGAGTTGTTGATGTCATTGTATATTGTGCAAGTTTCTGAATCTCTCATGCATGTGTATAGCAAATTTTCATTAACATATAAGGAGTTGTGTTAAAATCAGTAAAGTGTTTCGAGACGAAATTCATGATTATTCGATATTGTCAAAAAATTGAATGTGTCAAGCGAAATTTCTATACTATATTTATATTATTTTGATTATTTGAATATTTAGAATAGCAAAGAAATGCATGGTGCATAAACATTTATATTTTAATATTCACTAATGTATTTTTTGTAAAAGGAAAACATCCTTAGCTAATCAAATTACTCAAGTGAATAGACACATTTTCAACACTGATGTTCATTCGACATGGGCAATAAAATACGATATAGATTTATACGTTTGGTACTACGAACATTTTTCTTCTCGTTTATTTAAAATATTTCTGATTGGATAGATTGATCACATGAAGCAAAATTTCCTTTGAAGCATGTTGTTTTTTCTTGCTCGGAATAATACAGAACAGAGAGAAAAATTGTCATACAATGATATATCATTTTCTTCTTGTGACATCTATTTGCTTTCACACTCATCACATAAATTGAGTATATGCCGACACACCGACAACAAAAAGATTGGACATGTAGATGCAAGAAAAACAAATTTTATATTATGACCTTGCTCACTTCATCTGTAAACAATGCCTGATTGTATACGTTTTACTTGCTAGGTGTTTTTAAATGTTTTTTTATTTACAATATGTATTCTATTTAAATATCAATTTATAATATTATAGGAATTCGACTAATTCACTTCGATTTAATCTATCAAAAGAAATATTCTAATGAATTAAATCAAAATTGGAAAAAAACAGGAAAAGTTTACGAATCTATTTTCTTTTCTCGTTTGTTTTACTAAAAATAACAGTGAAAATAAATCAAAATAGAATACGATAACTTTCTCTCATGTTGTCAGTGCTGATGATGTAGTCACTGTATGCAATTCGTACTTGACTTTAGTTGAAGTTGGTGGTTGTTGTAATCGTTTAATAACGAATTTCAGTGGTACTTTCTTAATGATTGTTGTCGATGTCGGTGAACGAGAAAGTATAACGGGCGCAGACGATTCCGATGATGATATAGTATCGAACGAAAATGAATGTTGAATAGAATTGTTCGATTCTTCACGATTTTGAATATCATCGGATGATTTTAATTTATCATCAGATTCGTCTTCATCGTCTGTATCCCATTGATTTTCACCATAATCATCGTTGAATATCGACTGAAAAAAATAAATTATTCACATTCGTCTGTTTTTTTTGTAATTAGAAGACATCGAATATAAAAAGTGTCAGATTGTTCTCTAAGCGACAGTATATGCATTTGAGAAAGATAAATCAGCTTTTTTTATTGTATTGAAACAAGTATAACATAATTTTCATGCTGAATAAAAAGAAATGTCATTCATCAAACAGAACTGCAAAAACAAGGTAAGCATTTTGCAAACATACATGTTATTGTACTCGAACAAATTGTGTTGGAATATTCATAAGATACTCATTGAATATTTCTTATTCTAATTTCAACATAGCATAATATCTCATTTGAAAATTCATTGAAAAAAAAACTTTTCTTTTCATATTCGTTCATCAACATCGAATCGTATGGATTTCATTTTTAGAAGAAGATTTCTCGTCTAAGTTTGATTATATTTTTTATAGTGAACTATCGAATTCATTCTATGAAATCAAAAAAAAACAGAATCCAGGCCTCTCATTTGTTATGAATGGTTCTTTTTCTTCTAATCATATATTTACCTTAGCTGCTTCGACATAACGTCTTTTAATTATATGAATATCCATCATTGTATTATCGGGATAAATGTCAATGAGTAATTGTTTTAGTTCATCTAGACCTCTTTCAATATCAACTAATTTAGTTTTCATATCATTTAAGTCATCGATATTTATTTGTTTTTGTTTTAGTACTTTTCGTAATTGTTTAATTAGATTATTTTTTAGTTGTTTGTCTTTTTTTGTTTTATATGCATCGAATTCTATATGAGCTTGCAAACATAATATTTGTAGCTGTTGTTTTTTTTCTCCATAAATCTTATTTATTGTATTGATTCTTTCATGATACCAATCATCTAATTTTTGAAATAGTTGTTCACGATGATTGGTTGAATCGAATATTAAATTATCAAGATTAAAACGAACATGATTTATATTATCAGATAAAACATATAAATCTGAACGAAGTAAATCTTGGTGACAATTCAAATGTTTCAGACATAACTGCAATTGACAATGTGGACATAGTATGTAATCGTTTGATGTACATTGAGTGCCATCCGTATCTGAATGTTGACAAAGATTTCGAGCTGAAGCCATAAGATTAACAAAGAGTGATTGTATTCACTAAGATGAATAAGGAATCGTCATTGAATATGAAACAAAGTTAGACTAACGCAAAGTGTAATGTAAAAGATGAAAGGGAGTATATAAGAAAAGAAAAGAGAACGAAAGAGAGAAAAAGAAAAGAAAAGAAAAGCAAGACGCGAGTACACAGCAAAAAAACAGAAAGAGACATTCTCAAGCGTCAAACGGAAAGAATAACTGCTTATCCTGTAAATATTACATATATAGACGAAATCACAATTAATCGATGATAAAACAACAAAAATTTTTATATCTGACTTGGATATGTAAATAGCTTCATTTTCTCAAGGATTAGGTTCTTGTCTTTTTGTAAACTATTTTCTTCTAAACGATCAATCATTTGTTCTGATTAAAATTCGTAGGATGTAGTTTGTGCGATTCATAATAGTGGTATTCATCGTCATCAATAAACAAATGCATAACAAACAAAAAAAACTTATGAAACATTTATATGAAGATTTATTCGAACGAAATCACATGTGAAACATTGAAGAATGAACTTAAATTTTAAGAAAGCAATAAATTAGACAACATAAAATTTTACATTGTGACTTAGTAGATTCTAATCGTTTAATAGGTATGTAATTGTTATCGACGAGGACAAATGATTTCACGTCTGCAAAATCTGAGAAGCTTTCATGTCTCGGACGAAGTTCAAGCCGTTTCGTTGTATTTGAACTCTTCTATTTAAAATAATAACAACATACTTAAGTCATACATTTCAACCACCCCCGCCTTCTTCTACCTTCTTTTTTAGACTCCTGCTCTAGTATAATCAATGAAAATCACATTTCAATAATAATTTCATCATTGTTAAACTTGATTGATACAATTCTTTCGTGAGAAAAAAGTCATTCATTATTCTATGGAACACGTTTTAATCAATGGATCATCTAATATGTTTTTGATAAAAGATAACTCTTTTCATCTATTCCCAACATGTAAGTAATAGATTTATTTTGAGAGAAAAACATTTCAGTTCGCGAACTGACTAATAGTAATACGAGATTCGTTGAATCATTAAATCTATCTTGAAAGAATAGTTATCTAGTTCAATTTATTTTCCATAGAATCGAATAGTTTGATCAAACCATGAATATTTTATGGGACATAAAAAGAATATAATCTGCTATTTTTTTTTATGAAAATCAATTAAATACATGAAAGAACAGAACATCACATTAGCCATATGAATGATATTTTTTAAAACAGCAAAAAGAAATAGCAAATATTTTCTGTTCTTTCTTCAGCGCACGTGTGTATCTATGACTTACACACTAAACAAGAAACTGAAATAATATTATTTGACGAAATTCAAGTTACACGAGAACGTTACAAATAAATGTTTCTTTTCATACATAACTGTAAAGATAATTAAACAACAATCTTTGTCTTTCAAATGATATTTTTGTAGCAATGTCATTAAGTATGAGTGACCTTCTTGAATGTTGCCAAATTTTTGTTTTTCCATTGTGCCCCGATAAACATATGTTTGCTTGCTTATCCGAACAAAAATGACATATGATATTTATATTCGTAAAGAAATTTTCCGCAAAAAAGTTCGTGAGTCATTCTATTTCTCATTACTGAGAGAATACATCCCTGGATGTGAGATTGAACATAAAATCAAAGAGAGAAAAAAAGCAGTCAATGGCCCTAGTTCACATGCCAACAACTGAAATTTTATCGTTCTGTCCTTGCAGCAAAGATCTATAGACGTTCTCTTTTTCTGCATATGATGTGCTATAGTTAATGATAAAAGTAGAATTATATCCAAAAATAACCATCGTTATTTCTTTCATGCATCAAGAATAATAAATTAACATATCGTTCGTTTTTTTTCTGTTTCTCATGATATGTTTATTGTATGAGGTAGTGTTGAAAAAACTAAATATATTGCTCGAAAATAGAAATCAGTCATAATGATCAATTAAATTCGTTGTTTACGTTTTTGTATTAATTTAATAATCATTCGAACAAAACAGAGTAAGTTTTCTTTTTTTATTAGAACAATGGGAATATTTAAAAGTTTTACTTTGCACAATACATTTGGTTTATGTTTCATGTGCTTGCTTATGTAATAGTAAAAACAAAGTACTTCATGATTTGTCTCTATTTTTAGACAGTGTCAATACTATGGACCTGTTTTGTTTCAACAGATAGAACAAAGAGATACTTTAGCTTCATTTTAATCTACATAAATGATATTTACACAAAGATGTTATATTTTTCTATGCGATGCAACTTGTCTTCTCATATTTGTAAATCATGAAATGATTTACAACGTTGCATATTTATGTATGCCGTAGAAAATTCTTTCGCACATGAAAATTCTCTTAAATATTCTTGATTTAACGACTGATGCCCATAAAAAATGAGCGACTGTTTGTTGTATGAAAAAAGATAAGATAATTTAAAGACTCTATGCTAAGCTCATTCTGTAGAGAAGTTTTCGGTCTACAAAATTTATTGCCTCTCTTGTTCACATACGTTTTTCTTGTTGAGATAGAAGCAGAGGCGGCGCGAAAGGGTTAGAGCAGGGGGGGGGGGTTAATCCTTAAATCGGAGAAAGCATCAAAAATCGGAGAAAGTGTCAAAAATCGGAGAAAATTATCCATGAGATTTCTCCGAAATCGGAGTAAACTTCTATGTAAAATAAATTTACCCAACTTAAAAATGATCTATCAAAATTTTCGAAATCGGAGAAAGTTAGAGTCAACGGAGCAGGGGGGGGGGTGATCCCCCCATCCCCCCCTATGGCGCCGCCCCTGGATAGAAGTAAAAAGATAGAACAAATATTCAGTTGTAACAGTGCAATGATCAAAACACGTTAGAAATAATAAAAATATATTTAGTTACTTCTGCCGTCGAAACTTCACACTTGCTATAAGATTGCCCGTCAAAGTCAACATCTTTTGATAGCTATATATTATTGAATAAAGAAATATTTTGAAACCAAAAGTGTGAAAACATCGGCAGAGACAGTTGTGTTTTTTAGACGGTGTACCTGTTATCATACTTTTCCCATGAAGAACAACCAAAATGTTTCTTTTTCTGAGAATAAAATTCTATATTCCGACGGTATAATTATTGACTTTTTATGATAGCAACTATGTCACTTTTGAATACATGAGTTTCTATGAAGAATATCGGAAGTTGTCGCTAGATGTCACTTCCAAGTTGTTCATTCCTAAACAATATTGTAGTTTAGATTCTTTTGCGAATATGACTAGAGGAAATATAAAAGTTGAATTTCGATACCTATAGGCATGCAATAATCGATAGTTGTCTTCTAACAATAGAAGATCACAATCGAACGACTGAGTACATACTGATCTTTTTAACTTAGCACTGATAAAAGAAATTTAGATTGCCACAGAATATGCACATTGACTCATTCTTTTATTCATAGCACGTTATAGAATCTTAAGATGATAAATGGATATGACGTAGTTTTTCGTACAGGCGCAGCATGGTTTCATAAGCAGTCATCAACAATCTAATAGTCAATTCTGGTTTAGTTTTCTTTCCTTTCGTCTTCAAGATGTCAAAATTTGATTGCGGAGTCTTTATTTGAACGAAATTTATGATTCTAATCAAATCGTGACGAAGATCAACATCTATAGGTAAAGTTAATTGATTCTGTAATTTTTTTACTTTTCTTGTATTTCCTTTAAATAGATGAATGTATGTGAATACAATTGAGTTTGATATGTGTACAATTTTAGACGATGAAATATTCCATAATAGGAAACTCTAGAGAAACTTTATCTTAACCATGCATATTTTCATCGGGAACACTGTTTATGGCAAATTTACTTTGTATTATTCCTTAAACATAGCTGTCATCGATTAGTTCTAGATGGTCTTGAATCTCCTTGAACAACTGAATTTAATAAAATTTTACAACTGAAAATTTTTCTAGAGTCTGCCTCTAATAGAATTAGTTTTCAATGCATATGATAGTCCATTTAGTCATATGGCTAGCGAAAGAAAAATAAAACATATTTATTTCTCTGTGATTCATATTTATGCGTAGACTCTGACATCGTCATTTTCATCTCTGGTGAATGGAAGGATGTGATGTGTTCACAATAGAATATTCATTCTAAAATATTTTTTTATAAAATATTCTCATGGGAAATTTACAATCTAGTTTTTACGATATTACTCAGATAGCCTACAATCTTCTATTAAAAAATACCGAATACAGTACCCTATATAATACATAAAGATTAAGAATATGTTAAAGTGTCAACAACATAAATAATAATTTTAAGTAAGTACATTGCTGTCTTATAGCACACACTATCTTATTAGACACTAACAAAAGTTTTATGAAATTTATAATTAGAATTTCAAGATTGTAAAATAGTTTCGAATTCGTAAAATTTAAGAAATCAAATATAATTTACATTATAACTATCGAATTATACGTAGTGAATGATGAACGATACTTTTGCTTTCGAAAAATTGTACAAACAGAAAAACATCACTTATACACTATATTTTATAATTCTTTTTGATGCTATTGATCAAATTAAAATAGACATAGCACACATCATCTGATAAGCACGATTGATCAACATATTCAATCCCTGTTTTCATGTAAGATACTGATATTTTTTTATGTCAAAGTTGAATGAAAATTCAAGAATAAGAACAATATGAAATAGCATGATGCAAAAGTAGCATTTGTTTTGAAAATTTGTTTCTATTCTAGCAGTAAAACTATACAGTCTTACTTTGATACACTGACAAGTACCGATGTATCAGAAGTGCTTTAGTTAATTTGTTATAATTTATAGATTCTGATTTAGTTCTATTAGCGAATACTTAATTTACAGCAAATATGTGATTTCAACGTTTACTATGATAAATAATCTGTGTATGGTCAGTGTTAATCGAACTGTATTGACTTTCAGTAAGACATTGTGCTCACTGGCGAATTCATCAGTTCGACTATTTGGCCATCGGCACCCCCTGAGAAAAGCAGGATTGGTTGCATCTTTTCTCGAAGATACTCCAAAGTCAGATTGATTGTAACCAATAAAAGTTTCGAATGCTCCAAATAAATCGAAAAAAATCTCAGTATTAAAAGAACAATCTAATTACGTAACCGGCAGTTTCGAATATTTTTTTAAAAAGACCTGATTTTCCAATTCATACTTATTTACGTTCGACTATGTCTAAAACAAGACTAAATGGTTTAGCTATGATGTATTCTCTAAAAAAAAATGTTATTCTCGGAAACCAGCAAAAAACAAACGTTTTTGTTTGTTTCCGAGAACAATATTTTTTTAGAGAGTATAATTATTGAGATATAAGTGTAAATGTTGATGCGGTGATCGGTTCATGTGCTAAATCTAATCACCGAGTGTTTTATTGGGTTATACTGTTTCATTTCATTTCGAAAAAAGTTGTTTTTGATTTGCATAATATTATTGAAATACTGCATAGAGACACAATGAAAAATTGAAAGAAAAAGAGCACCCTAATTCATGAACTTTCAAAAATATTACACTGACTTTGATAATATAATTTAGAAAGTGCCTCTTCCTCTAGAAAATCCTAGATCAGCCATTGATAGAACTTTCCGAAGCACAGTTGCCCTTATCTAATCTATTTAAATGTGTAATACAAGGTGGATTATATATCTATCCGAGTTATATTCAAAAGGTTTTGAGTATCGATTTTTCTAACTACAATTCTAAAGCAAACAAAATCAAAGCAAATGGAGAGAAAGAACTATTTATTGTTGGACTTTGCTATGGTTGAACTCTATCATAAGTGTAAAGCACGACATTTTTCTGGAATTTCATTATTTTATTAGTCTTACGAGTTTGTATAAAAACCAAACGCTCAAGGAGTCTTCAAAATTCTACTTTAGGTATCACATAATAGATTGCTATAAGAATCAGATCACACCATTCATGCTAATTATGTATGACATTATTGCGGAATCAACTATACAATATGAATCAGTGATAGGATCGGTTGGTTTCTTTTTTGAATCGAACCGAAAAAATCTTAAACCTAACCGAACTGATTAAAAGATAAATAGACGTTTGTCGATTTCGGCTCATTTTTTTAAAGATATTCACTTATAACAATATGTTGACGATATTATTAGAATACTTTTGATAGTTCTAAGAGTGACTTAGACAGCTGAGCTGCAGAAAATTTTAAAAAACGGAAGTATCTTCGCTTATACATTAGAAATATTTTTCAATTGGAAAAGACTACAGTGTACTTTTAGTGGATAGCCGATTTCTTTGTTAATGAAGAACGAATCGCTAGATTTTTGTTCATAGTTCAGTGCAAAGAGTGGAATTTGTTTCAACTAGCAGTTCATTATTCGTAGAAGGACATTGTGTGAAAATGTCATATAACCCAGGTTTGATAAGTAATAAACAGTAAGACTATCTGAACTTGAAAGGTCTGAAAATCTCAGTCAAGTTATCCATTTTGAAATATTACTTAGATTCTTTTTTCAAATTTTCTTGCTGTATATTAAAGATTATTTTAAAGTTTAAAATGGGACGATGTTTAATTAGTGAATTAAAAACTAATATAAACTGATAATCAATGAATATTTGCTTACATATATACACGTATATGAGTGCTTCCTACTAAAATGTTGTCTTTAAAAGTATATACCGAGAGATGAACAAAACTATTACTCGTGACTGAAGATTTATGAAGTAGTTAGTTACATCATAAACATGTACTATATTGTCTTCGAAGCAAATTAACTCATCAATCATTTTATTTGTTGTTTTCAAAAATATTATGAAGTTTTCGATCTCGTTCAAAAAGTCATTGTCAGTACTAATTTTACATGAAAGCGAATTACACATCATAGATGCAACGATTTTTATTCTTATTTTTACTTTTTGTTCCGTTACGAATATCGCATTGATAAAACGAATTTCTTCCCTTCGTATAGTACAACGTGCAGAAGAGAACGAAAAATAAAAATTGTTCACTATATTATATATAGTTTTCTTTCGTCTAAATTTAGTGTTGATATGACCTTTTGAACGTGATCAAAAGTTTCACAATATTGTTGCATTAAATAAATCAAATGATTGATGAATTAGTTTACCTTCCAATTTGTTTATTCATTTATATACCATCAGATAGTATAGATATAATTTGTTCATTCAGTTTTAGTAGATAGGTTAGCAAATATATGAGAATATATTACTAAAACAAATCGGTTCCTAATACGTGGAACGGAACCGAAAAATACTCGAGTCGAACCGACCGATTGTTTCAAAATTTGGAACCGAACCGGTTCCATCACTGGTATGAATTAATCGATTTCAACAACAGACAATAATCAATCGAGACAAAAATGTCATGCGAATGCCTTCTTTGATTCTATCATATATATAAATATTTATCACAAAAAGAATAGAATTTAAAACATATTCCATCGTATGTTATCAAGTACGAACAAAATATCTAGATTATCTAGAATCTTTAAAAAAGATCTCAATGATAAAATCTTTTTCCTTGACAGCTTTTATTATGTCATTTAGAAAGCCCTCAAGTTATGATGGAGTATGATAAAACGTAAGATGCACAAAATTGGAGTTATAATTTTAATTACAACGTAGGAACACGTAATCCAATGATGTAAATGTTTGTTCTAAGTAATTTTAAAATACGTTTTCTTTATGATAAGTTAAACATTATATTGCATGTTTATATTACTCTTGAGATTGCTGAATGATTTATATCAATGATTTCGTTTGCACGATTTATATCTATTCCTATGATGGATGAAAATATTGTTTTTGAGAGAATTCCACTGTTACTCTAGTATTCATTACAAAGATTTTTCAATTAATGATCATCGTAATTCATCGTTACTCATCTATAAATATTTTTATGCGTATGTAAAGTATGAAATTCAGATCTTTCATGGATCAAACTATAGAATTATTATCGACTTTATTCATATCAAGGTTTGGTAGCTAATCTTACTGCATAAAATCTATGTAATTAGTTTCCATTGGGATAGTATTTGATTATGCAAGAATAGAGTAAGTATAGAAGGTTTCCGTCGAATGTGGAATTAGAAAAAATTAATTGGCTTGCTGAAAAAAGGTGTGTGCGTGTGAAAAAATTAATATCAATCGACGATGAGGAAGTCCTTCATCTATGCAATGATGAGCATTGAATCTAGAGTAAGATTGTCTTATTCGTTTTAGACCTATCGATATGTTTTTTTTTCTCAGAACAAAAGTAGTATGCTTTAAAATTAAATTCAAATTGGTACTTTGTACACGCACAAATATTGACTTTTTTTCGTAAGTTGATCACGAGTTGTTTTTGAATAACATTTATGTATGATGAATTTTTGTTTTACGAATTCATTGAAATAATATGGAATAATAAAAGAAGACCGATTAAAATATAAGTGATGTTTAGTCAAATCATCGATTTAGGTATTGATTACTAAAACAAACGAGATTTTAAAATTATTGTTCAGTAGCTATTTCGGAAAAATCATTTTGATCGCATTCAGCGTTTATTCTAAAATTTGCTTGGACTGTTCAGATCGTAAAATTTGATGTCTTCTCTCGTCTAAGTGATTAATAGTGATATTTTCAGAACTCTCCTTCTTAGTCCATTTCATTGGCTTCCTTACTTATTGCACTGAACTTTGCAGCTTTCTTATATGATTCACTCGATGGAAGACTTTTGCTTTCATTTTCCTCATACGTAGAATACTACCTTTCTTCGATGTCTGAAATTCAATAAAAAATGCGTATGAGATAATATCCTACGAATAGAATCGATTGGATCCAAATATTTCTTTACCGTTTCACCATACGATCTTGATCGGAAAGGAGAGGGAAGTCATTAAGACATGAAATCAACCCTCTAAGAGTTGAGATAGATGTTCTCACTTGATTGTTGTTCCAATTAAGTTCGTTTGCTTGGATGTTACCTACATCATAAGCGATCTTTATTTGCAACGTTCACAGAGAACTTTTTCTTCTTTTTCTTTTCATTTTCATATATGAAGTATATTCTAAATGAAAGAGAAGGCTGTTCTTCTATCAATTGATATAACAGACTAATACGAAATGATTTGTGTTTCAGTTTTTCTTGAGACAATATTGTTTGCACATACGTAAAATATTCAGATATCTAAGACAAAGTCCATCTATTAGGATGCAATGGAAGTAGTGGTTCACTTTGAATTATACACTTGTCCATAGCTTATTTAAATCACTACAAAATGCAATGATTACATCGATTTGAATTTGTGAGTAAGACATAGTCTTGAATGGCACAGTGGCTGTGAGCACCGAAGATAACAATTTTTGACAAAACGTTGACTAAATCTCACTTGACCAGTTAGACTTTGTATCCAAACAAATGATTTATTTGAAATCAACATCAAATCTAATTTTCAAAATTTTTGCAATTGTCTAATAATTAGCTAGACTAACATTTTTGCATGTTTTTGTAATGGACCAGAGGGAAATTTTATTTTAAAAACATTGAAGTTGGTGGGACAGTTTTTTTTAATGTTCATTTTCAACGTATCATTTGTTGTCATACATAGTCTAACTAGTCAATTGAAAGTTGGTCGATTTGTTTGAGTACACTGTCTAACCCATGAATTAAGCCTTGAGGTAATCAGTATATTTTTAGCGCTTTACAAAAAAAACTATGAAACAACGTACAATTCAAATGGAACCGTTCATTTTTCTTTGTATTATAAAAAGAGAGATTCTGTCGTGGGTACCGTAATATGCTATACATAAATGAACAATGTCGTCTCATTACTACTGAAGAACTTTGGTTTTGTGTATGTGATGCAGATTATAAAGGATTATCACGCAAGAATAAATTTTCCTATAAATCCATTGTACTGATTATGAGTTGAAAGCAATATAAGAATGAGGACTAACTGAGTTATGCAAATGGAATTCGACCTCTAACACCTCTGAGTTGACTATTTGGAAAATGAGAATCTCGATTTGACAAGGTTAGAGATTTTATGATTAGACGACTCCCTATGCATCAGTGTGACTGCCGTGATTCAACAGCCAGTTCCAATAAACTTTTAATAAAGTCATATAGCGACTATTTTCTTAGTTTAAGTTACTATTGTTTCAATATGTATCAATATGCATTTTTTAATTTTATTGATTCAAAACAAATATGTATAGTCGATTCAATTTAATACACTAAAAACAACATTAAAATATATATTATAAATATGTTTTGAAGAGATTACATAGAAATATTTTAGAAAATAGAATATCAAATGATTCACTTCGTAATTGATCAATGTTTTCCATACCTAATTTTTAGGGTTTATCTGTAAAAGGGCTTTAAGAAATAGAAAAAGCAGTCGTTTCACCATTGTTGTTCAATGCTGACATAGCCGAAAATAACATAGACGATTGTAGAAATTATAAGAAAAGATTTACTATGATATGACTAAAATTTCAAAAGATCATTATTTCCATCATTATCTAATGTTAAAGTCAAGGATATCCATGCAGTAAATTCATCGACAGTCATCGAAACGTATAGATAGAAGGTTTTCTTTGTTTTCATGTTGCTTTCGATGAGAACGTTGGATGGCATATTATACTCAATGTATCGACCAATGAATCGTATGCAAATACAGACGAATGACTTTTTTTCGTACGTTCTTTTCAAATTCATTTTTAAGAGTAATTGTATTGCTCTTCATTGATCAAGATGAACTTTTGATTTTTAAATGAATAATGGTGACTAAATATACTTATCTTGTGATATTCTCTTAGTCTAATAGAATGAACTAACAAGAAAATAATCGTTACTTTTTTCTCTTGTTCAAAATTTTAAATTCCATTAATTCGTATCCATGAATTTGAACTAGATCAAGTATCGACATAATTATTCATCAAACATAAACATTATTATTCATACTATGCCATTTTACAATATTGACTATGTACTCCCGTATATTTTCTGCGTTCTCGCCTATACATGCGATCTTAATAGTCTTCTGCATATACATGAAACGAATTACCAGTCTTTCTTTGATATGATGTTCGTTTTAGCTTTTTATTTGTTCTTGATTTGTTACTCTGAAATAAGTTTCTTGGAAAATCTCATCAGTATGCATATTCTATAAATATCTTTCTATGAATATTTAAAATTTTATCAAATAAAACGGATGCTTTATTCTATTATGACACCTCAAAGGAAACAACTTTTTTGTTTCATTTCTGATGTGTGAACACAGCATAATATATGTATATATATATATATTGTGCATTCATTTATTATTCAATAATGAAACACCATCGAGTGCAGAATATTGTAGAAAAAGCACGTATGATATACGATAAACAGTTAAATACTGATCGTAAGTCGTATCAAACTGGAATAGACTAGACCAATCAGGACGAAACAAATCCATGAAATGTACAGTCATATAGATTGTGGTAAAAAGTTCTTTTCATTTTCGTAAATAATGTCATTAGCAAAGGTTATTTTCTTTATTCTACGCAATAAAATGTATCAACAAATTCTTCAGTGATTTAATTGAGAATCGATGTTATAAGCAAACATGATAAAATTCACTTATTATCATAAACCTATTTTATTTGTCAAAGTTTCCGTACTATTCCTTTGATTTTTGAATAAGTCTATAATTTTGTTTGTAAGGAAACTGGTTATGCATAGATTTATTAAAGAGTAGATAAAATCACACATTAAAAAAAAAAGAACTAATCGTTAAATTGTATTGTTCATATTTAAGCACATGTGTATTCAGCTGTACTTATACCTTTCGAACATGAACTAGCTTGAAATGAATATTTCACTTTAGTGCCTTTCGTAGCTGCTCCACAACCAGTTTTAGAATAATTTTCAACCATCGTCTTGCATGCGTCTTCACATTGAGTCATTGACACATCGCTGCATGAACAAAATTTACAAGAAGTTAAATCCCATGAATGAAACGGAAAATGAATCGTATTGGATACAGCCTTACATTCACATCTAGACAAGAATTGGTTTATATATATTTGCCTGTGTCGTTTTGATTATACTCGTCTTTCACTTACGTTCGGCTTATTGGATTAGCATCGATGATTGCAACGAGAGCAAGTACGATAACAAGAGCAAGTTTCATGATCAAGTTCGTTGGTCGAAATAAATCTGAAATATGTCTATTTCTGCTATTCGTATTTATATACTTCTCATAGTTCTTGATTTATGGGTGCTCGTAGGTTCTTTTTCTTTCTCTCACTCTCTCACTCTCTCTCTCTCTCTGCGCGCTTAATTGCCCTGTCGACAAATCGTACATAAATTGGAACCCAATATATATATATGAATACAGGTATGAATCTCAAAAACAGTAAAAAACGATGACTGTTTAAGATTGAGAGTAATCAAGGAGAAAAAGTGAAACATAGAGAATGCATCAATTTCAATGATTAATACTTCAAGGACTGTATAGGAGAGAATATGTAAAGAAATATCGATACACCGAAACATTTGTATTCTCTATTTGAAAGATTTTCTTGTTCTTTTTTTCTTGTTCTTGGCATTCAAAATCTCGAATAGTAATCATACTATATACAGTATGTTAAATCTAAGTATAAGGTAAAATGAATGAGAAATCAAGTTCTATCGATATATGTATTACAACGAGAAAATGAATACCTTGGAAAATTATTTAAAACACCGATTAATTATCTTTTATTTTTCATGTTATTAAACAACATCGTAAATATTTGATGTCTGGACAAAAAAACCGTCAATTTCTTATACTTTGTTAATTGTCTAAAATCAATATTAAACAAATCATTAAGAATAAACGACAGGAACTAAAATTCTTAACGAATTTTAAAATTAAAATAGAAACAAAAAAGAAAACGACTTTAATAAATACAGAATCAAGACGAAAGCAAGACTAATTTATAGAAACAAATCATGTAACAAAAATGAACACTGTGATAATTTTATTAGACAATACAAGAAAGCAAACTTGAATAAACAATAGGATGAATATTTCCTTCCTTTTGTCAAGTGGATCTTAATTAATAAAAGAGAAAAAAGGTGAACACTTATAGAGAGAAAGTTGACATTCTCTAATTATTCTCTTGTCATACATAAATCTCAATCCGTATTATCAATAAAGATCTTTACAGAAAGGAAACATGCAATGATTTCTATGATAGTTCTTAATTGAATCTAAACGAAAAACTTTAAATAAACTAAATCCTTTTTGTGTTTTTGTCTATTGTTAGATTTCTAATATAGAACTAACGTATAAATACTTTGCGTGTTCGATCAGACTCATTCAATTCGTTGTATCTGTCTATGCTTTACATACATATGAATAAGTTTGTTTATCCTTTTTCTATTGAAAATAAAAGTAAATCTTTTAATACTAATGTCACGATTGACTTTCGCAAAAAAAAAAAACAATATGAATGAAAATTTTCGAGTAAGATATTATCGTGCAAAAATTTGAAATATCTAACTATGTATAGATACATGGTAGATTCGCTCCATAATTCATAAGTGCAGTATATGTATATATATATAAAAATAGACGAGAATATTGTCTTTACATGCAAAACATATTTGAATATTTATCAATAAAATCGTCAAGATAATTTTTATAATTTACGATTGAAAAAAAAAGAAGTATTATTATTTAAACAAATAATTTCTTGTTTTTAATTTTTTTTCTTCGGCTTCTTCTGTTGTAAGTATCTATTCAACTAGCATGGTAATAAAAAGTCCAATGAATTAGAAAAGAAAAGCCAAACAGAGAGCACTCATTATGATGGACGGCGGTAATCGGAGCAATGGAGCCTAGAACGAAGAAAAAATAATCTATTGATCATAATTATTTGAATATCTAAAAGGATAATTTACTCGGCATTTGAAATTTGCCTTGTTCAAAGAAATGTAATGGTAATTGTCGTTTAACATGAACCGATGGTGAACGAAATAATTCATATGAATAATTGTTTCTATCATTTTTTATTACAGATCTTTGATTATTGTTAGTAGGCGATATTGATGAACAGTTGGTACGATTTACAAAATGTTTTTGTTCATTCGTTAGTATTCTACATTGAATTTCGAATGGTATTGGTTCTTTAATAATATTATAGAGATAAAAGGAATAATAAAATGTTGTTAAAGAATTTATTTCTGGTGACAAATGAATCACAGTTGGATCAGTGGGACAACTTGAACGAAACAAAAAAACAAAGAGAGAAGAATTTTGTTTGCTTTTCCTCAACGGTTCGAATTTGATTTACCCTCGATTTATTAATTGACGTGTTTGTACATAATTAGAATATGGATGTAGAGCTAACAATTCACATGATTCGACAAATGCTCCCGATGATAGCAATGTCAAATCATCGAATGTTACATGAATGAAAGAATAAAGTGACATGGAACAAAACTGCGGACATAGATATGTTCGATTATGTAAAATCCAGTGTAAATAAATTCTGAGTAAGATAGAAAACAAACGAGCGATCAGAAAAACTAGTGATTACTTTTATTTTTTGTCTTCTACTTCTACCTATGTGTTGGACTGGTGATTTCTTCATCAATATGCAAGTTTGTTGGTTGACGACGATGTGTAGAACTTGTTAAGAAAGTACCGATAGATGATGATAATGTAGCTATTGCTGATGGTTTCATGGTTGTTGATATCCAATTAGCTGAACGAATTTGATATATGTCACTTGGACAAAGAAAAAAACGTTCATATTGTCTAGCTTCATTAGTATCTTTATCAACGCCTTCCCAACGAAGTTTACCAACAATCGAACCATCAGTTAAAATCTATACGAAACGAAAATAGTTTGAAAAAAAAATGAGTAGACATATCAAATATCTATAGTATTATCGGGTTCTTGTGCTAAATCAAAATACTCGAATATGAAAACAAGTAGATTGAAAGATATATTTCTTAGGTCTTATCGATTATGTATGGCGAAAAAGATGATGATATAATAGTCATTAGTGTGTACTTTTGATAGAAATTTTCTAGCGCAAGTTATCTAACACAAGTTAAGTTCTTGTTCTTCTCGAATAAAAAACAACACAATACCAGTGAACAATTATCGATATGGCTAAGAAATTGTGCATGTGTTTCATTTGACCATATAGGTTTACAACTACCATCACCAAGTAGAACATAATTTCCGTCAATACCATTTAGTGTAACTAAAATAAGTAGTTGGTCACCTGGACAAGTTGTTGTTTGTAATCTTACAGCTAAAAATAATTAACTGTAGAGACATATTCATGATATAATTAAAGCAAACCTTTCGTATCTTTTCGACAATCAATTTCATAATAATCAACAAATAAATTTGTTCCTATCGATGCCGGTTGATCAGTTAATGATACATTAGCACGTACACATAGGCCGTGCCTATGTGAACGCCAATGTTCAAATGAACGACATCGTTCAGGCTTCAATTTCAAACACCGATCTAAACAATCTAATTCTGATATCCAATGATCATGAAGATCATTGTAACCATTTAATGAAGTATCGATACGCTTTTCATAGAAGCAATCTTCAAACAAAAAGAAAAAGACATTTGATTCATATTTAAAATAAAATCTTCGTTTGTTTTCCTCATTTTACCTTCAATGTGAGCTAATGATGATGAATATATCATGAATTTAGATTTCAATCGAATTATAATGAATACGAGCATCACCAACAGGCGGCGGCTCATGATAAATAAACATGTTTATCATAGCATAACATCATCTGACATTACCAACAACAGACTATAGTTGTTGTTGTTGTTGTTGTTATTGTTATAATTGTCATGGAGAAAAAAAAGTAATCTACAATGTATACCTCAAATATAGAAAAAACAAGAGGAACTTTTATTTAGACATTAATTAAATGTGTGAATAATCTGGATTTTCTCTCTTTCGTCAATCATATTCTCACCAATCAATCTTTAATCAGATGATCATATCGATTACCTTTGCCTTATGAAACGTTCTTGTGGTTTTTAATAGATTTCAATTATATCTTTCGTTTTTAATATTTCTTTCATTCAGTAATGTTAGTTCGTACATGTATAAAGGTGTGATACTCTTGCTCAATTTCTATTGCATAGAGAGGAAAATACTAATTTCCCTTGCTTGTTGGCGATGCAGAAAATCAACTGGTAATGTTCATTGATTCAATGGCAATTGTCGAAACTTTGCTCTTTTCTTCTCTTCTCTCTTTTTTTCATAAAAGAAAGAAAGGCTTAAAGCTATTTTGACAAGGGGCAGACCATTGCGTGTAAGAATCAAAAAATCACCGGCACTTTCGCTCGTTCAGTTTTAATTAAAACAACATTAAATGCAAGGAAAATAGACAGTGAACTTTGACGGGAAAAGGAAACAGAATAGCTTACTTTCTCTCTTTCGTTCTCTTGATATACACTGGTAGTCGTGTGCAAATCCCCAAGAGCCTAATGAACGTCACACGGCGTTAGATTCGGATTGGGCTTGTCAAAGCTAAGCGAATTGCTTTTTAGAAAAACAGAAAGAGAAACGTACACGCATATATCTGATACAATGATGTCTTTGTTGCTTTTATAGTCGAAGAAAGAGAAAATGATCATTTTAGATTTCTTTTTTTTCCGTTCTTTTAAAAGAAAAAAAAATATAGCTACTCATCATTTACAGACAACATATATTAATTATGACAGAATCGATAGAAGAAAAGCGATTTATTTTTAGAAAAGTAATATTTGAATTATGATGACATGTTTGATTTTTTAATATGCAAAATCAGTACTTAACGTTTGATCATTAATTTTGCCTACATACATACATGGACATGAAGAAAAGGCACTGTGAACGTTTGCCATGTATTCTTGGAAAATTTTCTCGCTATTGGCTATATTCTTTCAATCTTATGCATAGTTTAGCTTGACATAAACTGCAATATGTTTACTGGCTTACATCATGAATGCCATAGTTTTGAATACAGATTAAGAATCTGTAATCTTCTTATCTTTTCTATTAACTTTTTTTTTTTATCATAGTAAAATCATTAATTTATTTGATAAATGTCAATCTTTGTGTAGGATAAAAATCTTCAGGAAAAAAAACCAGGCAATAGGATTTTCGTTCAAATCAGTAACTAGTCTGAATAGGTAGAACTACGCAGTTCATCCACGTATTCTTCATTATAATTATACTTCGTACAGAACTCACTTGATATAATCAAGTTTTCGTTGTATTTTTCATTTGACTGTAAACCAAAATATTGGTTCGTCTTCTTTTCACATCTATCGTTTAATAGTAATATCTTGTTTCTTTTCTTACTTCTCCCGATTTTCCTTTTGACTAAATAGAATGAACAAGAATAAGTACACAAGAGAAACAGAATGACAAGTAGTATGCTAGACGTACGAGCTCTAAATTGAAATACGTACATGTACGAGAAAATTAAATTAAAAAATTCGTTTTTGTTCTTGAATATTGCATGATGATTTTATGGTAATGGACATTTTCTCTTTTGTATGTTGATGAGTAATGAAATCAACTCATAAATGATTCTGACTTGAGAAAAAAAGGGAAAAGAAGACGGGAAAAGTAGACATGTAAATTGCAGATGTCATCGAATTGAAACATATTTTCTTTATCTACATGTCAACGTTGCATGCATACAGATATTGTCACGTCATATGTTAGTTTCTAACCTCGATAATGAAATGAAAATATCTGTAAAATCATGACTGGCATTGCTCAAACTGACAAAATCAGTTTATTTTATAAGAAAACATATAATGATAAGACTATATCTTACTATCAAAATAAAAATCTACTAATCCAATCCCTTGTGAAGCTAGTCATGAGGCGAATACTCATGAAGTATTCACTCTAAGAATACCAAAGAATTTATGACTTTTGAGTTGTCATCGGTGGTACTCTTGGTGAGAATCCAAGTATCTGACTACGATAATCGAGTGATGATCTTGTAATAATAATCATTCTTTTTTAGTATTTGTGTACTCGTTTCATCTTTGTAAAAGGCTAGTAGGTCTATATGTTCTATGCAAAACTGTTGAAACACATTCTTTTCCTTGTAGTATACAACCAACGATGAAAATTATGAGTGCATCTAATAAAAATGTAAGAATAAAAAATAATTAATTTGAGTACTCGATATATTCCTAAATAGTTATAATATTTCACATGCATAATATAAATAGACTTATCATGTTTACAAAACTGACAAAGAATATCAATTGATAAAAATACCATTTAGTAGAATTAAGAAATATCCCCTTGCTTAAAGCCTCTATATTAGATAACGAGAATGGCGAATAAAAGATCATGTTTCAAAATCAAAACTATTCGTAAAACGAAAGAATTTCTGTTTTTTACGAATTAATCTTCTCAAAACTATTCTAGATGTAGATCTAAGTAAAATGAAATTGTAGTTGACAGGTAAAAAGAATATTCAATCATCAATTGCTTCATTAATTAACAAGTTGAAATACAAGACGACAATAAATTATAACATACAAACATATTTGATCTGAATTAAGAAGATTTAATTACTCAAACATGAATCTACATTCCCCGTGTTTAAATAAATAATTAATCTCACTCTAAAACTGAATGCGTAGTCAACAAAAAAAAGAAAAAGAAAACGTTCTATTCTTTTGAGATTATCATGCATAGCTAACAGTAGTTTTAATGACTGTCTCAAAGAAGAGTGTAAATGAAATACAACTCATTAGAATATACTTTTCATTCTAATGCATTTCTTCTTTCATTTTGTATTATTTAACTATTCATCTATTTTAAAATTGATATTGGCTCAATAGTGCTTGAATGAATATCTTTTGATAAGAAGAAAAAAAGAAAAAGAAAGAAAATGATGAATACTTCTATTTTTGTCGGACAGTAAATCTTCAAGAGAAACTAATAATAGAAAACTATACTGTGTGTTCACTAAAGCGTACATAATCGATGTACGTTTCTTGGGCATAGTCTTTCAAACTTCTTGTTTTTCTTAACCAATAATCGAAAACCGTACCTGATAAAAATAGATGTTGACTTTTATAGCAATATTAAAACGTTGACAAAAGCATGGTTGAGAAAATAAGAAATATTTTTCTACTAACGTAAGATTCTCATTTTCTTATCTGATTCTGATAATCGAAATGCTACTTTTTCTTTCATGTCATGCCTTTTTACGTTGACTTTTTTTAAAACAGTGACACGCAAAGGTAAATGAAATCATACGATCAGAATGATATACTTTATCAGATGTGTATTTCAGTGAAAAATTCACAAAATCTACGATAACTAATTCGTCGTTCTCAAAGTCCACATTAGGAATCAATAATCATAGTTCAGTTGTAAAATAATCTATTTTGATGACGTCATCCTTTGCAAACTATTAAAATTAACTCTATCCTTTGACATACTCATTAGTTAAACAAAGCATTTGGATTAGTAAATATATTGACTTATCTGATGTTGACATAGAGTACATACACGTGCCAGAATAGGATGTTGTTTGTTTATGAAATTGAGCACAGTCATAGCTATTAGCTAAACAAATGTATATATATAAACATCACATTGGTTTGTACCTAGACATGATGTAAAGATAATTTTTTTCCAGTCACACATGCTTGATCGATCTTAAAGAAATCTAATATTTCTTGTAATACTATGGAGATTCTTATGTTCTTGATCAATCAAATAAGATTCTTTTCATCTTTAAACTTCAGACAAGTAATTTTTTTTTCCTAAACAAAAATAAGTTCGCTTGAATGTCAAAATATCTTTTAATGCGTTTCAGATTCTTATTTTCTTTTTTTCATCAATAAGAAAAAAAATCTTTTCTTCTCGTCTATGTTGGTATTCAAATAAGAGTCTTACGTCTTTATTGTCGAAAATAATCTTCACTGAGCAATTTAAACAATCGTAATTCCAAAAAAAGAATCAAATCCAACAAAGTTATTGGATCATCTAATTTCATGTTCCGTAGCCGCATGAATGATTTTCGATTGTATGCTCAACTTAAGACATCATTATCCATTGAGCAGTTAAATTAATTGAGAATCATATTTCACACTATGGAAATATTCAACCGATCATGTTGAGTATATACTTTTAAAATACTGGTAATAAAAATACAGAGAGCAATCAAATAATGACTTGGTATTCTTTCTTCCATTATAGAGTATCTTCTGTATTGAAATGACAGTGTGACAATCACGAAACGTTGTCTTATTCAAGTATAATAATGAATCTAATTTATAAATAGAAAGAACATATCTTATGAAAGACGATTGACGAAACAATTCAAGGTGAATGTAGTTCGTGCGTTATAATCATATGAATGATCAATATCTAATAATCTGCTATAGTAATGTAACAACAGAAAATAAAAAAGACACGCTAGTATGATACTAAGTTGAAAATAAAGTATACTTATAAATTTTTCTTTCGTGTTTTTATGGTTTAGTATGTCGAATGATTTATTTAATCAGATAAAGAAATATTTTTCCATACAAGATAAATAGTAATGCTCAAGAAGAAGAGAAACCAGTAAAACTAATCTCCGGGGAAGGCGTTTGTTCTTCCGACGAATACAAATGTAAATTATATACGACATGAAGATTATTGAGCATTTATCAAAAATATATCATCGCTGATTGAGAATAATACATATTTAGACTTGAAAATTATATTCATCTTTCATGTCTAATATATACAATGATTATCATATTGGTCTTGTTCTTATGAATGCATTTGTAATAATATATGAAATCAATACATGTTCAATTGCATCGTCTTGATTGATAGATCTTAAACAAATCATCGAACAATAATTTTGTGTAAAATATTCGATCAATATTCAACATATCTAATTATATAGTTTACACAACTGAAATAAGAATTCAATTTCTCTCCTTTCTCCTATTAATAGTTGTACAATGCAATGCGAAAGGTCTTCAATGAATTTCGGCTTGTCAAAAGTCACTTGATATAAATAAGGAATATTTTTACAAACGTAGACAGTATATCTCTACTGAAAGAGTATAATCCGAATTACTTATTCTATTGTAGTCTAGATGTTTTCATTTAGTTTTCTGGTAACATATATATGTATAGATATGTATACTGGGATGATTATATCACGGTTCGTAAAAACAATTTTCTAAAAATGAGGACAATCATAGGTGAAGAAATGTTCTTATGTAGAAAATACTGCAGTGTATATGCAAGGATGGAAATCATTATTATTTAGAACATTATATGTATACTATTGTTCTTCTAACGTAAATATAAACGAAGAAAGTTATGAATTTTGTCAAGTTTTTAATATGGAAATGCTTCATAATTCAATGTGAACGGGAAAATTTTTCGACAATTATAGAATAAATCAAATATTTTACTGAAAAAGTATAGTTTGTAATCCAGGTAAAACTATAAGCTAATTATCATGTATTATTTTCATTGAAAAAAGTAGGACTTCATATCTCTTATTAAAATATGATCATCCAAGTAGGACAAGATCTATCATTTAAAATTCTATTCTAATTAGTCTTCATCATAATCTTATAACCAGAAGAAAACAGGATGCCTGGAAGATTTTAAATCTCGATTAGAAATAATCAGAAACAAAAAAGGAACAAGATCGCATGATTTATTTTTCTTTCATTTCAAGATTAATGTTTACAAGACGTGACTCACTATTCGACATGCACTGACAAATCAAATGGATCTTATATTTTCGAGATAAATGTTTCACGAATAAACATGAGTGTCATTTAAATGCTAACATAGAATATCTACTCTCATCGGATCGTTGACCATTATCTTTAGATCATTGATATTTGTTGCGCATGTCAGACGAATTTGCCTTATGAATAAATTATAAAGATAGTTAATTAAGACATAAATCGTAGAAAAATAGAAGACAAAGAAATTTTCATGCATTTTATAAACATAACACTCACTCGACTTTTCCTATATACGTAAATAAATGAATAAAATGGAATCGATGAAACGGCTTTTTTTTCCTGGATAATCTCTTTCATACGATCATCAATTAAAATGAATCGATTCGATTTTTAACTAATTAGTAAAATATCTGCCTAATCGTAGGACATAATAAATATTGAAAACTTCGACATAGACAACTTCGAGAGTCTAGGAATATTTATGTTAAAATTTTCAGTGAGATCGGATTAAAAAAGATGTCATCCTGAAGAAATCGCAGTACCCTATCGAACTTGTCATGTATAGAAACGAAAGTTATCAATGGATAGTAATCCAAAGATTCGAAACAACAACCTGCACCGTTTGAAGTCCATCATTAGGTAACCTAATCGATTTGAAGGTTTTTGGAAATTAAAATGCTTCAAATCAAGATTTCTCTGCTTTTTGCACGTCACGCTGTTAAACTTAGGTTTTTCCATGAATAATGTTTGTGAGCAATAAACCAAACAAGTCATATTGTTTAAGTAAGTATTTTGAATGGAAATTTTCTTTTTTATCCAATGAAAACTTAATTATTCAGTATGCCATTTTAACTAAATAATCCTTCGCAGTTTCATCAGTAATGCACAACTATTTATTTTTTGTTAATCATTTGATTCTATAAAAATTTCGTACGATGATAATAATAATTAATTTAACAGTGACAAAGGATTTGCATACATATTGTTTTTGAAGAAAAAAAAACTCTGCATACAAACGAATCGTTCTCAAAGACATTAAGAATTACCTCAATCAAATCAAGCAAGGCTTTTCTATAAATGTCGAATAATAGTCGAATTAAGACGATAAATTTGAATAAAAAAACTATTAGAAAATTACTCATAAGTCGTCTGAATAGATGAGAATCTTATACAACAGAAGTCAATACATTTCGATTATTTTTCAATTCATGACTTCGTACAAATATGAATCATTATACATAATTTATCTTTAATATTATTATTACTGACTTGATTATTGATTAGCTAGGTACTTTGTTCTGGTCGCTCCTCGATTCGTCCCATCCTAATTGACTCTTAACTCGTCCCTTTCTGAATTCGTTTCGCATCTTCTTGATTGCGGACATTTTTTCTTACTTCGAGGAAACAAAATGTCCGCAATCAAGCTGTAGCCGAGAGTAAACCGTTTTTTCTTGGTGTACAAAACAAATATTTTCTTTTTCATTTAAAAAAATGAATTTTTTACATATGATGGAAAATTTTTCATTACAAATAATACCATGAAGTCGATCATAAGTGCTTTTTCAATAATGAAATATTCAAGTATACACATACTTCTAAAGTTTACTATTGACTATCAATATGAATTGATCAACTCTATACATTTTATCACTGATAAACAAATTATTACAGTTAAAGTTTTGTACTGTCAGTTATCCCAAGCACTTTATTCAATTCCCTGATAATTGTGAATCATCTGTGTGGATGGAAGACTAACTATCTTATTAAAGACTTGTTAGTTTGTAATGGAAAGTTTAGAGTAATGTATTAGAAATGAACAATTGATTCCAAAACAGGACCCATTGTAGTTAACATCAGAAAAGCAACCATCTTTGTATTCTATTTCTAGGATGTTCATTGTAATTTAACGTAATCGGAAGGCAAACAAAATTCGTTCTTCGTGTTTGTTTATGCATCTATGCATCGCTATTTGCAATATAATCAGTAAAACTAATCAGAAGAAAGACAATTTCTAATGATGATCTACTCGAAATTACAATAGTGCTATTGAAGATTCTTGACACTTATGTATGCACTCGTCTATAAAAAACTATTAACTTAATTAAACGACAAGAAAGATATAGGTCAATACTAATTGTTTCATTTTGAATCCGTTTTCCAACGTCATGCAAAGGGGTAGTTCTGTTCATGATGGATATTTCCAATGTTGTGCTGATTGTTTTCCCTTCTTTTCATGCAACCGAGAGTTGATCTTTTGACATTGACAACAGTTCATTTTCGTATCATGTCATTAGTTGATTAACCACGCTGATTTGAATGGTCAAATTGAATATGAACAATACGATCAAAACAACCATATAGTCTAAGGGATTTTGAAGGCATGAAAACGGATATTGATCATGAACTTAGGGTTTTGTGTTATATTTATTACAAAGTTAATATCCTACAAGGCATAGTTGAGACGGCATGCCCCCGATTGGTCCCTTGTTAAGTCCTCCATCAACTCGTCCCCTTTTCTATTCATTGGCGCTTGATTTCAATAAACATGAATTTCTAATGTCATTTTATTACGTATGAAAACTCTAGTCAACACGATTTCTTGAGCATATATTTTCGGAATTGTCTTTGTTTCTACTCGTACTGTTTTTTTTCATATTTTCGAGAGTTTAATTCATAATAAATTCATTTCGATCAAATAAAAAAGATGAAAAATGTTTATTTAGTTCACTAGCAATCACAGTACCAGAGATCCGAAAATCGCCGAGTTTACTCGCCTCGCCTCGCCTCGCACCACCACGAGGCGAGGCGAGTCGGTATTTTATAAACCGCGGCGAGCACGAGTTGACTTTGTAAATCGCCGAGTCGACTCGCCCCTATACTTAGAATGTTATTTTTGATGAATAAATGGCAAATCTTTAAGGATATCTTTCGATTTTATGCAGCCCTTTCTAAGCGTTTCAATTTGTAGTGAAGTTTATCAGATCGGGACAATAACTTAGTGTGCA
>OENT01001443.1:0-41415 GCA_900239685.1 Rotaria macrura
TCAGTAAATAGGAGAAAGAAATTCGCATTTTGAAGCAAGTTGAATGTGTCTCAACTCGTGATAAGAATACGATAATGCTGTAAAATTTCCACGAGAGGTAGAATGTATAACAATGCGTATCTTCTGAAAACTTCAGTATTGCATTCGATTGCCTTTGAATAATAAGATCCTCGGAAAAGTGGAATTTTGTTGTTAAAGTGATTATGATGATTTTTACAGAACGTCTCTTTAGCGATAAGAACTATTTGGAACGCTGAATTATTTTACTAGAATAGTTATTCAATGATACCTGTTCATAGCCATAGTTTCAGTTCTCCATATTCATGCATTCATCAGATTCGTACGTATAGATTCAGTTTGAAACTTCAAAAGATGCCTTGTATTTTGAACCATTTCTAGACGGACCAAGTTGACTCTACGATGAAGTTGACCATCTCTGATGTCTCTTCCAATTTATCAATCTCACACCATTCAAATGATCCTATTTCTTAGGAGAAAACCTATTCTGAGAATGATGATTTTCATCAAAAATTCATCCTATTCGTGGAATAAAAGCGTATTTAAGACTGAAACTTTCAGAAGATATGCATTGCTATACATTCTAGCTGTCGTGGAAATTTTACAGCGTTATCGTATTCTTATCACGAGTTGAGACACATTCAACTTGCTTCAAAATGCGAATTTCTTTCTCCTATTTACTGAGTCGTTATAAAAATGTTTACTCATTATTTTGAGCTAAAAGCTTTAAGAAAGTACGAACTAATAAATATTTATCGGCATGAAAAATTTCAGCTTAGTCATTCACTACATTCTTGAACTATGACCATGTGGAGATCCTCCTCGTCGTTCGAAGTACTCTTCGTAAAACATCCATAAAAACATGAACGAGCCAATCATGTTTGAAAGCGACTTGCGTTGGAATCGATAAAAGTAAATTCTTCGCTGTGTGCAAATATCATAAATTGAACAACATCTGGAGATATCGATTGAGCAGAACTACTTTATACCTCCATGGTCAAGGCTAACATATGTTGCATAAATACGTATTTTGAAAGTTGGAAATATTATTTATTAATTTTATTGTTTCTTTTTGCAAATAAAGAAACACGTATAAGTACAAAAGAGAGAAGAAAAAAAACGCAACAAAACTGAGATTCCAATACGTAAGAAAAGTAGCATTGCACTATCACACGAATAATCTATTGATTATATAATAGTTGTTGAAATTTAAGTGTTTTTAATAGTTCTAACATTGAATCAAGTTCAATATGAAATCGTTCAATTTCTTGATTCTTTTGTTTAATAATCGCACGTAATTTAATAACATCATTATTTGTATCTAGATCATGTTGTTTGATTACACTATTTGTATAATCTTTGGTTATTTGATCGCGTTTATGCCAACGTTGTTCTAGTTGATTTATTTTACTTTGAAGTTCTTGAAAATGTTTCATTTCCTGAATAATGTAAAATTAAAATAAAAGAAATGAGAACAAAAACTGGAATACAATACCGGTGTATGATAAGTTCGTGCATCAGAGAGTTCTTTTTCAAGTCGATCAATTGAAGCTTTTAATTCATCATCACGTACACGTAATATTGTCAATTCTCGAGTATTTTCATGAGCATTTTCAGCTAATTTCTAAAAATATAAAACGTAAAGTGAGTGAGTGAGAGAGAGAGTTTTCGAAATTTTCTTTTCGTCATTTACTTTAAGTTGATTTATAGTTGCATCTTGTAATTCAATTTTTCGAAGAAGTTCACTAACACGACTCTCAGCTGAATTATTAGACAATTCATTGATCACTGTTTGTAGTTCAGATTTATGTTGTTGTCGTAAACGTGAAATCTGTAGAATAAAAATATACACAACAAGATTGCAGATGAATCATTCGCTTTGTTTTCTTTTTACTTCTGCATCTTTCTCATGGATTGCTAACGTAACAGCTGCTTGTCGATCTTCTTTTGAATGCATCAATTCAGTATGTTGTTGTCGCATATCATGCTCTAATTTTTCAACCTTTAAAAAACAAATGATAAGAGAAATTTTTTTATTGAACTCATGGTAAGAACAAATTTGTAAATGTTTGAAATAGATTCAACAGTTAGACACTGTGTTGTGTCGCCTACTTTGGAATCTGTTTCAGCAAACATTTCAACTTGATCAGTAAAACTATTCGAAATCCTATCATTCAATGCCACGTGTTTTGTTTAAGCCTCCCCCCCCCCCTCAAAAAAAGTCGATTTTCGTCAAGAAAATGAAAATTAAGATAACACCATGAGGTGATAGCCCATGTTCTGCTCTTTCAGAATCACTATATTTCTTTTTCCAAAGACCATTTTTTGACCGAAATTTTTAGTGATCTTTGAGAGGTCCTCTATGTCAAAAACGATTTTTTAAAATTAGGTCTTTGATCTCTAATTACTGATTCATTAATTAAACGCTCAGCGTGTGCAGAATTAACAGTTACGTAGGATGAGTTAGGTAATTTCCTCAAAAACCGCGTGAAAATTGCAGAAAAAATGTTTTTATGTTTTTCCATTTTCCATCCTAGTTATTTTGCTTTCAACTATGTTTTTTCGAAAATTATTTTTTACCATTCGATAAAGCATTCAAAGACGCAGGGCATCAGCTGCTCCGATTTTTGAAAAAGCTGTTTTTTTATGTCAAAAAAAGATCGCCTACAAAATTCACTTGCAGTTTTTTGGCCGTTTTTCAAGGACTTTGAATTGTGGAAACTGTTTTGGCTTACAGAATGGACTTATTTAAAATCAAAGCGCGAGATGTCATGCATCTTTGCATGCTCTATCGAATGGTAAAAAAATTTTTCGAAAAAACATAGTTCAAGGTAAAATAACTAGGATGGAAAATGGGTCATTTTTAACTAGTGTTCACTTCATAACTTCCTTAAACTTGCCTGTTTCGGACTGAAATTTTTATCGTAGGCTACCCGCTCTAGTCCTAACATATCCTGAAAATTTTAGTCGATTTGGACTTTCTTTGAAGAAAATCGACTTTTGAGGGGGGCTAAATACACGAAGAAAATAGAGCAATCTATTAATAGATTCTGTCGTATAGAATTCTTCATGAATGTAACATATAGAAATGTATTTCATACGTTACTCAATACTAATGTCCAACAAGCAACAATTTTAATTTCGTAAAAATAACAATATAAATTTATTTTTCTTCATAATTATATCATAAATGATATTATGATGAAAATATTAGTGAGAATAAGTTTTAAAAATTATCTGTGCGAACACTACGAAACATAAATTATTCCAGTGATTTAAAAAAATAAAAGGACCTCTAAACGATATTTTTCCTGTACAACTCTTCTGAATTATTTGAATCGAACTAGATAAATCATTCGTATGAATACGAAAAACTTATTTACCATTCTTAATTGTTTTCTCATGATCACATTTATATTGAAGAAGATATTTTTTTTGTAATAAACTTTCTGGTGTGATGAGTATACTTTTCTTTTACACAAAGAACATCGAGAATCTTAAGCACATTCGAGTGCTTCTTGCGAATTTTATTATTCTTATATCAAATATGTTTCCTTGAATTATTAGACTTAGGATCTTATGGATCATGTTACTGATCCGTGTTCGAATTGGAAACGTTCAAGATCTTCTGTACTAGATATTGATGAGACAATTCTGTGCACAAAATTTCAACTCAATCGAATGTAATTGTGAAGAGTTATCGAATAAACGGCCGGACGGACACACTGACCGATTTTAGTAGTGTACTCACTTTTTGAGTACACAAAAAGAAAAACTATAGTGTGACTAAACTTCAATCAATATGGAACTCGTTTTAAAGATTCTAATAAAAATAATGTAAATTATCTATAGACATGGAACATTTTGAATTGAAAGTAGACATTTGAGTTGCCATTTCGAATATTAATCGTTTCAATAGATCACTTGTTGATTATAACTGAACAGTTCTACACATAGCAATTTCAAAAACGAGATCACAGATGTCTATCCTAGTTGTTCATTGATTTCCATGATAAAATCAAAAATGAATAAATATCTGTATTTACCAAATGTTTAAGATGTTCATTTTCCGCATGAACTTCTTCAACAGGTGAAAATGCTTGTGTAAATCGATCCGGTTGATAAGGTTTATTACCTAAGACTAGAGAAAAAAAAATATATAATAAATGTGTTTTTTATCCATTAAGAAGTCGTACTTGCTAGACGGGTTTTTTCACGTTCACGTTCAGCTACAAGACTTTTATGTTGAACAGTAACAGCATCGTATAGAGCACGAAGTTTATCTATTTCATCATTCTTTCGTTCGAGATCGGTTCGTAATAATTTAATTGTTTCTAAGTCACGTTTTAAAGCTAGAAAATCGAAGTAGATGAAGACAACATAAAGAAAAAAACTTTTCTCGATCATACATTTAGCTGGTTTTGGTACTTGTTCAGTTTTCAACTTTTCTAGTTCATTTTTTAAACGTTCATTTTCACGTCTCAATTGAATTTGTACTGTTGAAGTTTTACTTTTATGTAAAACATCATGAAAATGTTTTTCTAACTGTTCATTCATTGTTGTTTGTTGTCCATTATTATTTAAGACTTGTTTCGTCAACATATATTTTTCTTCAAGAATATTAAAATCTCCAAGAAGCTTTTCTTCAGCTATTTTTCGTTCGCGTAATTCTTCTTCAGCTTTATTCAATTTCATTTCTAATTGATTTCTGTCGTCCAAAGGATTAAGTATCATACCTACTTGAGTCGTTGAATTTTGTTGACGACGACGATTGATTAGTTCTGAAAAGAAAGAGAATGTTTGTACGACACATATATGCATATAATTCGAAGATCAACATTCAATCTATTTATACTGTACACTTTACGTTCAGATTCAAAACTATTCGAACATTCTTGACAATTTCTTTTTTTTTTGGGATGTCTCAAAAATTTCTTTTGTGAATCCTTTAATGTCATATAGCTTAGTTCTATCTACGGCAAGACTAACATATTCACTTTAGACTCATTTCGATTGTCTTTTATCTATTTATTGATTGACAATGATAACAGTCAAGACGTTATGTGTCTATCAAAGAATGAAAATGACATCCGGTGTTTTTTTTTCAATTTCTTGTCATGCAAAAATAATCTCAACGTAGTAGAAGTACATAACCGGAGTCTGAACTAAGATTTCATTGGCTTGGTCTAAATGAATATTGTACATGTAAATTACAAGAGTAAAATCATTTTCGTCAGATTACTTGAAATACGAAAGGGAGATTCAAGCATCGCTTCTTTGATGCAGTCTATATTAACGTAGATCTTCTTTCATGGATCATCAATAGTACACAAAATATGATAATAATTATTGAAATATTCGTAAACGAACAATATTGTATATCCTCAACAAAGTTTCATTGTCGACTACTATAAAATATTTTTAATTCTATTGGAAAATCTCATTTATACTTTATATTCTTATGTTTTATAGCTTATCAAAATTTTATCGATCGAATCAAAATGAGTAAAAATTAAATATTATATCAACTATTCGAATTGTTTTCGTAAAATGAAAATTATCTACATATATATATAATGTTCAGTGTTTGTCGTAGAGACCTGCGGAGTCAATTTTTTTATTCCGAAACCCGACTCCGACTCCGAAAAATATTTTTTTCCAACTCCGAAAAACTCCGGAAAACTCCAAAAAATTATTATTGAAAATGGATGACCTCTGATGTATTTTATTGCTTATTTTTGAATACATCAAACTAGATAAACAAATGCGATAATGAAAATCAAAGAAGTAATTTTGAGTTTTGCATTTATGGTACTCTGGAAAATAAAAAATGACTAATAGGTGTTTGAGAAAAAACGAATTTCAAAAGGTGATAGATGAAAATAATGAATCTAGGAAAATCGTAAAAAAGAGAAGCACTTCAATTCTACTCAAATGCAGGAATATTTTCATGTAGTTCTCGTCAATGATTCGCAGAGTGTATTTCTTCAAAAATAACATTGTTTTTCTTGGTCGATCATTCGAATCTTATACTGTCAAAATGGTTCATTTGTTCTTTTTTGTCCTGAAGTGGAATCTCACTATATTACCAAGCGTTGTATTTTATCTTTTTTCTTCTTAACATGACAGATGAGGATATTGTTGTGTGAAATAGCGAAAATTTATCACACAATTATAATTTTTCGGGGTTAATCGGACTCCGATAAACCCCGACAATAAAATTGACTCCGACTCCGTCGGAATCGGAGTCGGAGTTCGGGGGCCCCCGCAGGTCTTTAGTCTGTCGGTATGTTTTTCTGTGTTGGAACAGAAGTTAAAGGTGAAAGGTTAAAGATTCTAGAATTTCCTAGAGCTTACCAGATTTATGCGTCGCTAGTTATAGGTTTCTAGATTTCTTCCGAACTTTCACTGGGGACCATGTGAACAACTTAAAGATCAAAGTTACAAGTCGAAAGTTAAATGTGAAGCCGGATGCTGCTATGCTCTTGGAAAGTTCTAGAATTATGTAGACTCTTCCAGAATGTTATAAAGTCATCTAGAATTTTCTATAATCCCTGATAATGATCTGGAATTTTCCAACGCACTCAAGAATCTTCAGTGACCATGTGCTATGCATGGTCGAGAATATGTTTGAAGGCTCTCGGATAGGTTATAATGGTATAAGGCTATAAATAGATAAGAGTACAAGGGTATAGGGCTATGAGGTAGTAGGACTACAAAGTTATCTATTTATATACAATTCGAACTGTCAGATTGTCTATGATTGGATAAAGGTTGAAGTACTGATATGAAAATTTACAGAAAAATCAATCGTGCAGTATGCGCACGGGACTTCGCTAGTTTTTTTATAATAATTGAAATAATTTTCTCGTCTCTATGTCATTGATCGAACATTTGATTCAATGATGATTATGAGATGTCTCATGTACGTACCTAGTTCTTTGACTTGCCTTTCAAGATCTTTAATTCGTCTCTGATCTAATAAATGTAATTGATTATCATCATCTTCGCTTTTATGTTCTCTATTCGATGCTGTCGTTAATTTGTTTCTTAATATAATAATTTCATTTTTGAGTTGTTGATTTTCATTAAGATTATTCATTTTATCATGATCATTATCAACTAAATTGGTTAGCACAATAGTCGACGATTGTTTTCTAACTGTATCGACATGTGAATTCTGATATTGTTCAAAAATCATTTTCGTATGTATTAATTCTTGACGGAGTTTTTCGTTTTCATCGAACATCGATCGTTCGATTTCTTTATGTTCGTTTTCGATTTGTTTCATTTGTTTACGAAGTTTTTCATTGTCATTTTGATATGCATCAATCATTTTTTCTAAATCTTTTTCTTCACGTTGTCGTGCTGACATAGGTTCTTTGGTTCCATCAGCACTGGCTGCTGTTAGTGTCGTAATCTAAAATATTATGTCTATTTAAAAAAACAAAGAATACAAATTGTCAATTAATCATACTCGTGCTTGAAGACTAAATTTTTCCTGATTAATTGTATTAAATTGTTCTTTGTATTTTTTTTCTAATTCTTCCATTCTATTGGTTAAATTTTCTTTATCCAATTTCAATTGTTCAATCTGTGCGATATCATTCTATGTTAAAGAAAAACAAAAAAATTCTCCATAAGAAATAGAAAACATCTGTCATGTTTATGTACTTTTGATATTGTTGGTGATGATGCATGATCTGTTCGTGAACAAGCACCTGGTGATCCTTTTCTATTTGTTGAAGATTCTTTATTGAATTTGGATTGATCCATAGATGTGATATTACTCTATTTTAAAGATAGACACTTAGTAAGAAACTACGAACAAAATGAAATATTCTTTACATTTTTATTGTCTTTTATTCTTTTCGTTGATGTTGGTGATAGTGCAGGTGCAGTATTCGGTCGAGAAGAGACACCCGGTGATCCTATTTTGTGAATAATTTCATATTAAGAAAAACAAAATATCTAAAAATGTATCACCTTTGTTGGTCGATGTTTGAGTGTTTGGTTTGGTGGTAGTTTTAATTACTAAACATAGTTTATTCGATAGTTAAATAACTTGAAAACAATATCTACTTCAAAAATAAAATTGACTTTACACAGTAGGGATATATTTATCAGTTGATTTTATTCAGATTATATAGCCGTTGTAGTTAAATGCATCAAATGATATTTTAATCTCAGTATTATGACCTTGTGTGTAGATGAGAATTGATCGAGCAATGACCTAGAATGCCTGTTGGCAACGGAAGTCTTTCGTTTATTTGATAAATTATTTATGGACACAAGAACTTATTAGAAAACTTTGTCACATTCTCAATCTAGGAAAAGAGTGGCAAAGTTCATATTGCAAGAAAAAATGTTTCTTTATTTGGTACTAACTAAGCTGAAGCATATTCCTTATTTCACATCCTCGACGACAGTATAATATTTCACATTGAATGCAGCTATATGACAAATAAGAAATTTCCAATAAAATTCTACTGGATATTTGTTTCTTCGTGATCGTTCTACTGAAAGTCTTACGAGGGCAACGAGTTTGTTTCGATCGATTTGAAATTTCCATTCATTTTTACTCAGAATGAGATTTCAACAAAAATTATAAACATTTTCTTTTAAATTACAAAAGTTTGAAAAAATTGTAAATTTCTCTTGTCAAATGAAGTCTTTGAGAATGCCTAATTTTTTCTCGAATTTTCAGTCTTAGATTGTCAAAATGTTTCTTTTCTCTTCTTTTGGTTAGTAAAAGAGATGCAAAAAAAAAAGCGAAATTATACGATATTTTAACATTTTTAAACACTTTTTTGGTAGACTTGTAGCGAATAATCACTAACGAACATATTTGTATAGTTTAGCATTGCAAATGAAGAGATTTGTTTTTTGAAGTTTGTTCGATTTCATTTAACATATAGTTCTATTTTCCATAGTATAAACATGGTGAACGTAGTTGCCAATACTCTACTGAAGACGACTATAATTAGTTACAACCCTCTTTCGTGATAAACTATAATCATCGTTTATATTTCGCGCTACAAGAACGAGTAGAGTAGTGAGTAATTAAGATTTCTAAATATAGTGATCAGAAAAAAAAACAGGAAGAATAAAATGACATAATTGCCATAATCTGTGTCAACGATTATTATTCATGTCACTGCTCGATTATCTCTTTCAGTTCGTCTGCATTTCTCACGCTGGTTGGAGAGACCTTGAGTTTTTTTTGACAATAAACTGCATCGAAATTTATTAAAATTTTGTACAAACTGTACAATTATCATTATTCAAAAGTTATCTCTAAGAATAAAAAATATAAATTCTACAAATTGTGAATGCTGATGGTACGTCTCAGTTTTTTTTTGTAGACCAATTTTTTTTCCATTTCTATTCTTATAGTACACTAATATGTTTGAATTTAACAACTTTCGTTAAGGTATGCTATAGATTTTGGTGATATCGACAGTTACCTGCAGGTTTTTGTTGTTGATTTTTTTTATATGGATCAAATGTATGATTTCTTGATGCTCGAGCTACTGCTGCTGCTGCTGCTGCTGTAGAGTTAGGATTTTGTTTATTAGCATTGTTTGCAATTTTTGAATTACGTGTCGTATCACTTGTTGTTGTGAGTTGATCTGAGAGATAAATTAGAATAAGGATATTTGTTCAATGATTAAGATTGAAAAACAAGTATCAAAGATTTTTTTATGTGTATTATTTTCTTACTTGTATGTGTATGAAACATCATATTCCTTTCCTTGGAATTTTAACTATTTCTAAGGTAAAAGATTGAATTAAAACTATATAGTTCTCATATTAACTTGATGGCTTATACGAATATTTTTAATAATTAAATTTTAATCGAATCTCTTTAGATACAAATGAAAACTTCTCCAACGTCAAAATCCGTTGTTATATAAGAAAAACTCCGTTAGGTACAATAGGAAATGTTATTGATCAGTGTAGAATTTCGTAGTAATGCTTTCTAACTTTCGAGTAAACATAGAACTCAACAGAGATATCCTAGATGACGATTTACATTGATCGTGCTACTTAATTTTAAAGTTGAATTATTAATCGTAGAAATCATCGATACTATTTGAGTTGAACAAGAAATACTAGAGCATGTTTCCCAACAATAATTGTCATCTTATCAAAAATTTTGTGATATTAAAATGAACATTTCATCGGCGATTAAAATCGTTTCTACAGTCTAGAACACAATTTTATTTCAAAGTAATTGCCATACAGCAGCGTCTATCTAATGATAGACTAAGTCCCTTTTATAAAAAGCTATGTGAGCTCTTGATTATTTGAAAAAAGATTGTTGCCATCGTATGGACATATAAATCTCATGTTGTTCATCTAATAAGATAATCAATTTTGTTGTATCAAACCTCAGGATCTTTGGATAGATATATTGGCAAGTTTCAATCATTGTTCAGAACGCAGCTACCCAATAGGATGTTATAAAACGTCTGAAGTGTCGGAATCCCGGTACTCCGACCAGAGTCTTGATCATTACGTCATCTGACAACTTCCGACGGATTTCTATCGGATCCGACAGAGTTCACCAATCGGATCAGCAGCCCAGAGTCGTGTGTAAAATTTCGATGTAAAATTTTTCAGTCGTCAAACTTCTCTTCACTATTCATCATATAATTGTTCTAATCTTCACAAATAATATCAATATGATATTTCACTAATTTTTTATTATCTTTTTCGCACTTTGCAGACACATACACAAAACAAATTAATTTTCTTTATAAGACCCTCTATTTCATAAAAGGGAATTTTTTTGTATCTATTGACTGGTGTCGACTGAAAATTTACCTGAGATTGTTTTAGTTGGTTCGCTGATATCATCAACCGATGCTGACGTACGAATCGGTGGTTCAACAATGGTAACATGTTTCGTTACTGTTCTAGTTGCATTCATGTTACTTTCTTGATGTTCCATTTCTATTTCACGATCAAGTTCATTTGATATGGATTCTTTAAATAACAGAAGCAATAATTATTTTGAAAAACAAAATCAACAGAGATAGTTCTCTCATGAATACCTTTAACAACACTTTGGTTTGTTTGATGATGGAGTGGTGTACTCATTTGATTAATTTGTTTATCAAACGAGTTAATTACTAAGATGTGAACGTTATTGATTGATCATAAGATATGTCATCTTTTTTTTTCTTTCTACAAGTGTTTTACCTGTTCCATTTCGTGTTGGTGATGAATCGAGTTCAAATTCTTTATTCAAAATGCCATAGTCAAGTTTTTTTTCGCCATTTGTTTTTTCGAGTTTCTAAATTAAACAAACACGGAAAATTTCTCGTGTAATTATCTCTTGATCATATGAGATTTTACTTGAAAAAAAGCTTCTTTTTCTTGTTCTTCATCGAGTGTATCGGAACCGAATTTCATTGTTGATAATGGTGTTTCATCTTTTCTATCTAATAGAAATGAAAGATTCTTGAATATTTTCTTATTCGAATATAAAATTGTGTTCTACTTTCGCCTGGCATCGTGCTTCCAAATGAATCAGCAACATAACTTGAAATACAAGAAAGTAAAATAATATATCTTCATTGCCTATATTAATTCTTCTTACCTATTTTTTATATCTGTTTTCGCTATTGGATTTAATGGCCGTCTTACGCCTTTGAAGAAATGTAAGAAGAAAACATGATGACAAGCGACGAAAACAATAGAGCAATACCCAATTTTAATGGATCCTTATCATCAGATGATGTTACTTTAAAATCTTCTTCTGAATGCTAAAAAAACTCACGAATCGTTTTTATTTAATTTCAATTAGATTTACTTTGGGTTCATCGTTTTTTACGATTGGTTTTTTCATGAACAACTTTTTCGGTTCTAATGAGGCCATCGCTAAGTAATCAATGAGAAAAACAAAAAGATTTTGAACTATATTCATATGTCATTTTTCTGTGTTCGTCTATACGCGATGATTTCGATGTTGATGATGATGATGATGACGATAATGACGAGTGCGAATCATCATTGTGATAATATTTTTCTAATGATGTATCTGAGTCTATTTCAGCCTATGGATAATGAACAAAGTAGTTAATTTAGAAAAATCAAACCAAAGTACGATTCACTCACAGCATCATCCATGTTCCTTTTTGGTTTTGCTAATACCTTGGATTTGAACATTATTGAACAATCTAAAAATAGGTTCATCATTTTTCTGATCATCAAAAACAGATCATTTTGATCAGTTAAAAGCGTTTTAGATTCAAATAATCACAGAAAACAAAAACATTACTTTTGATCATCAGATTTTTCAAAATCCATTCAACCTATGAATTTCTTCACCAACGTGTGACATCCAATAATAATATCAATGCAAAGAATAAACTGATAAGAAAGACTTCAACAACTGTATTAAAATATCCATTCAATGAACGTTATTTTCTTCCTCGTTTACCTAGTTTGTTAACAAGAATAGACTTTTGAGTGCAAACAGGCAAGTACACGATTCTGATGCAACAACCAATCAACAAGAGTGCTCCCATTAGAGTCCTGCGTGGTATGAATTCTCCATACTCTATGCCGTACCCTACGGGAATGTTGATGCCCTGACTCTTTCGTACCTTGCAGCACTCTGGTTGTCATACCAACAATTCATTAACTGTAAGGCAACGACGATATATATATATATATATTTAACCAAGTTGAAGATAATATTTTAAATAAATATGAAAACTTCGGACTTAAGTCCGAGAGTTAGGTGTACTTCAAAAAGTGAATGAGACACATCAGTCTTTCTAGAATGTGTGTACGGAAGAAGTATCTTGGTAAAACCTTTTTGGGAAACCCTACAACTAGTAGTCATCTGAGACATATCTAGGCAATTTCGTTTCTGGATGCAGTTTTGTTAGAAAGCTACAATTTGGCTCAAAACTAATATCAGATTCGGAATCAGCGTTAAAAACTGAGTCGATTTATATACGTTTTGGATAATTCTGAGAAAAAAATGTTTTTTTTTTGAAAAAATCCCTTTACCCCCCCTCAGGGTTTTGTTTGGACAATTTTTTCGATAACTCAGCCATTTCTTGCCGGATCCTTCTCATCTTCGAACAACTCGACCGAGATATTAATGAGACAATTCTGTGCACAAAATTTCAGCTCAATCGAATGTAATTTTCAAGAGTTATCGTGTAAACGGACGGACACACTGACCGATTCTAGAGTGTACTCACTTTTTTTGAGTACACAAAAACTCTGTTGATCAAAAGTATCTTATGTGAGTGATTATTTGAAATCTAAAAGTGTTTGGTGATAAAATCACATTTTGCCTCTCGGAAAAAAACAGCAACAAAGAAAGAAACGAATAGCAAGTATGAATAAGGCAAAGATATTCCTCTTTTTTCTTTTAACTAAAAAACAGTTATTGCCATTGAAAAACAAGTAAAAGTTTATAGATGAATATTAAAAAAGAAAAAGAAAAGAAAAACATGAAGCCATCTATTTATATTTATACATAAACAAAAAAAAAGGTAGCAAAATTTATCGCTTTTGATTCCTAAAAATAATTTTCAAAATGTTATTAGAAATATGAACGAAGGAGCAAATCTTACTTTTGTATTCTTGTATTGGAATTCGATCGAACTTTAGCTTGAACTTCTGAATAGAAGAAAAACAAAACAATGGATTTCTATTCAGTTCACGAAATGAATTACACATAATAGAATAAACTACCTTTTAATTGTCGATCAAGACGATCTAACGATTCCTGCACTCGACGTTCCTCAATCGAAAGTGTTGTTGGTAATGTAGAATCTTTGAAATACAATCAGTGAAAAATACAATCATGTGAAATGATCGATTTACTTTTTGTTCCATTTAATTTCGAATCAGGAATTTTATTTGTGATATTTAATGGTACTCTACAATAAAAGAGAAAGAAAAAAAAAAGAAGAATTCGATTGAAAATAAGCATTAATGTATCTCTGTAAAGTTTTTCTTCTCTCAACTAAAGTCATATGCATTGAAAGAATCCAGCGATTAATTTATTGGAAAGCGATTCGATTTCAGCCGTAACAAATAATTTTGAAACTTCTGTGTTTCGAAGAGAATGAAAATTACAATTGAAAGAAATCTCTTGTAATAAAATTCATAAAAATGAATAACTCTATGATCAATAGATCTCAAGTTTTAGCTGAAGAACATCTTGTCAATGATACTATTTCACAGACAGTTTTCAAAGAACATTTAAACTTATTGCCAGAAAAACATCTTGTTCATATCGTTGTCATGTACATTGAAAAATATAGATCTACTTACGGTGGTGGTAATCGTGCGTCATTTTGACTAAAATTACTACTTGGTATTGAACTCATACGTAGTTCACTAAAGAATGAATCATCATCGTCATCGTCACGATTTCTTCGTTCGCTATTCATTTCATTGGTTTTATTTGGTACCGTTGGCTAAAGCCAGAAATGATTTTCGTATGTTTACATAACTAGTCATATAAAATGAATTCTTTACCGTTGATACTTGTTGTTGATGTGGTGAAAATATTGGTGTACGTCTTGTTGATGGAGAATCCAACATTGTCGGTGATGTATTCGTTTGTCTCAATGATTGTGCATATCGTGTTTTATGTAATTTAGTTCGTAATTCACGTTGTTTTACTCCAATAGTCGTATAACCATGTCGCATATGACCCGTTGGTGTCAACGGATAGATAGGCGGCTTTGAACTAGCTGTTGATGAACATTCCGAAGCACGATCATCGTTTGCCGACGTTTGTCTACAATGACATGAAGATATCAAAAAATATATTTATCATTGTCTATATAGATGCATGCTCGTGTGAGTCGTTTTTCTTTCATTACGATCTACTTAAATAATACCATAGTGACTTATTCAATATGAGTTTACTGAAGAAATACAATATTTCGCGACGTATCGACGATACATGGTGATTTGTAAATCATACTTGATTCTAACTTGAATAATTATTATAATATGTTTGACCTCATACCGTAGAGTGCAGTTCACATAAATCAATTGAATACATGAAAATTTTTTCTAGCGAATAGAGACCAGCGGGTTCAGAAATTTTGGATCTGGAACCGGACCCACTAGCATCGTATAGAGGATAGTGAATAAAATATTTTAATCCGAATTTAATATTTAAAGTTGCTCGAACAACATGACTTGTTTTATTTTTTAACACAAAGACCAATTAAACAGATGAACAAGATTTAACTATTGAGAACAAACACAATTCCTAATCATATACAATGATCAAAAGAACAAAACAAAATATTGACAGTGATTATTCTTCAAATAACATGGATACTATCATTGATAACAGTATAGAATGAGATGAAGGATTATTTGAATAATAGATTTATGATGTTTGTCAGATTTAGATTTTTTGTTGTTTTTCTACTGTTTTTATATATTTAAATTAAAGATTACTTTTGCTGTACATACAAAATATTCCTTTGCATCCATCATATCCGGATACAGCTACGTTGGCAAGATTTCACTCTCGAAAGTCTAATACAAATATAAAATCATCGTCCAATCTATTCTCAGACAATGTTTTTTATCAGTAAATCAATGACGTTTCCAAATAAATAGATTGATTAGAAAACGTCCTATCGAGTCATCTAACATGATCATATTTGACATCAAGCAGTATGTCAAATCAATCTTCGACGTTTGATAAATTTACTTTTTTAAATGAAGCTTTTGTTTTTTTTTCTATTTGTCTTGTACTTACTGCTACTATTTTCAGTTGTCTATTGAAGAATATTGCATTCGATTTTATGCTTAATTTATAAAAAAAACTTATTGTCAATTTGCAATAATTTGATCTGTGTTTATTATCGAGATGATTTTGAGTGAGAAAAATTCAGATTTCTAAAATTTCTTTAATGCAAAAGTTGAGCTCCACAGAGGATACTATCGGTACAAACTTTTCTTCTATTCTATTGATTAATATTAATTCAGAATGAAAGAGTGTGAAAATTGAGAAATAGTAAACGGAAGTATAATTCACCGATATTCATATCAATGCTTTCATATGTTTATATTTTATCATTTTGAACTTGCTCATATCATTTTTGCGTACTCAAAAAATGTGAGTACACTCTAGAATCGGTCAGTGTGTCCGGCCGGCCGTTAACACGATAACTCTTTACAATTACATTCGATTGAGCTGAAATTTTGTGCACAGAATTGTCTGATGAATATCTCGGTCGAGTTCGAAGATGAGAAGAATCCGGCAAGAAATGGCTGAGTTATCGAAAAAATTATCATTTTTCACCAAGCAATCCCTGAGGTGGGGTACAGGGATTTTTTCAAAAAAAAAGTTTTTTCTCAGAATTATCCACAACTTATGTAAAGTGACTCAGTTTTTAACGCTGATTCCGAATCTGATATTAGTTTTGAACCAAATCGCAGCTTTCTAACAAAACATTGGCTGCAAAAAGGTCTCAAATGCACAAAAACTGCATCTAGAAACAAAATTGCCTAAATATGTCTGAGATGATCAGTAGTTTTGGAGTTTCCCAAAAAGGTTTACCAAGATACTTCATCCGTGCACACATTCTAGAATGACTGACGTGTCTCATTCACTTTTTGAAGTACACATAAGTCCGAAGTTTTCACATTTATTTTAGATTAAATCTTCTACGATTATCATATATGAAATATAATTTTTTATTCTTTTTCTGTGATACGTTTTGATCGATATTGACATCGTATTTTGTTACGAAATCAAAAAATATAGCTTGACACTTTATTATACACATCGATTATCTATTCGTCATGCGATCTCAATGTTCCTATTCATTGTCGTCGGATAAAAGAACATATGGAATAAAATTTTATTCTGTGGCTAGCATTATATGTGAAATAAATGTAAAGTCAATGATAAACTCAAAGGCTATATAGATATATAAATATATATAATATTATCATTATTCCCATGTGTCAATAAAAGATAAGACAATATCTTCTACATTGACAATCGAACTTCAACCAACAAGGCATATTTTCTACTTTATTCTTCGTTTTTCATATTCGTATTCGATATGTCACCATTAGTCATTGGACTTGATATAGGAGGTAGTCATATAACAGCAACTCTTGTACGTGTAGAAAATTTATCAAATCAAAATCTATCCATCGAACAAGGCAGATTATACACGCTTGCGTATCAAACCACAGTAGACAAAAATCCACGTTCGATTATTACAATTTGGATTGATTGTATTCATGGTCTTCTTCAAGATTTCAAGAATGATTTTAACGAAGATGATACTATTATTGGTATTGCTTGTGGTATACCAGGACCAATGGATTATGAACGAGGTATAAGTTATATTCAATCAACAACATTACATAAATGTAAGAATTTTTTTGGTCTTAATCTACGTTTATCACTTCAATGTGGCCTTCGTGAACTTGTATCTCGTTGGAAGACTAACTTCAATACTGAAAATTCAACAAAATCAACATTATCATATTCAAAAACAGAAACTACGCCTGAAAAATTACAAGCATCAACAAAACGACACAATGGTTCTTTGGTAATATCTGCTGCTTCTCATTTTACCGTAACACCAACAATCAATATCAAACGTCATGCATCAGAATTATTAAAACGAGATGGAAGCAAGCATTGTGGTCAATTGGAAAAAGAGGTGCGTTTTGAAAACGATTCATGTATGAAAACTTCTACCAATGATGTAGAAATAAATTCAACAAAACATTCTCCGATAAGTGATAATTGTTCTCAAAAATTACTATCAATAGTTGAACAATTATCGGAAGTACCTATTTCATTCTATAATGATGCGACATGTTTTGCTGTCGGCGAAGCAAATAATGCTAATAATCAAGAGTATGAACGTATTATTGCATTAACACTTGGTACTGGTTTTGGTTCAACATTCATTGATCGATGTGAAATTATTGCAGATCGTTCTGATGTTCCACCTGGTGGCATGCTTTGGAATTATCCATACGACGAACATTCTATAGCTGATGATTGGTTTTCAACTCGTGGTTTAATGAATATTTACAGAGAAATCCTTCGTGATCAATCAACAAATAATCAACAAACATCATCCAATGTTTCGAATCAAGTAAAGTCATTTCCATAGAAAATCTCTTTTCTTTTTCTAAACAAATATATGAATATTGTTTTAGTCAAATATAATCGACGGTGGTTCTCTTGCTGAACAAGCATCTAATGGTGATCGAAATGCTATACGAGCCTTTGAAATATTTGCTCAGCGTTTAGGAAACTTTTTAGTACCACATGTAAAAAAATTTTGTGCTAATCTTATTATTATTGGTGGTGGTCTTGCACATTCTTGGTATTTGATTGAAAATGAACTTAGTATAAATCTGAAAAAATGTTGTGATATTCAAGTGTATTTTAGTCTTTCACATGAAGAATCGATATGTCTTGGTGCTGTTCGACAACAATTACCAATGTTATTTATATCCGAATGTAAAGTTACTCGACAAACCAATCAAAATCTTCTACCTGTCGTTAAATCAATCAATACAGATCAATACGATCTATATCCATGTCATGAAATTCCTATTGGTTCTATTCGTATTGGACACGAAGAATTAAATGAACAAATGTTTAATCTAATAGAAAAAAATACAATTCTATTAATTGATGGATTTGTTGGCACATATTTCGATGAATATGCTTATGAATTAAATAAATATTATCATGATATACGAAAGAAAGAAAATTCATCATCGTTAGTTTTTTATGATACGCGAACATTTTTGAATACGAACGATTCTAATAAAATAGAATTTTATCTACAATATTCAAAATCAATATTTGGTAAATTAGCAACAGATTTAGATTTTAGAAATGATTTCATTGATTTAAACAAATTAAATTATCTAACGAGTAATCTTTCATGTCCATGTGTTGTTATTGGACCTGGTGCTTCACTTGTGAATGAAACGAGTCCTCTTATTTATATTGATTTACCAAAAAATGAACTTCACTATCGTGTATCTGCACAAACATCATTTTCATATTTAAAACCATCGAAATTAACTCAAGATGATAAATCATTCGAATCAACTGACACTGACGATTATGAATTATCTCATGTTGCGTATGAAAACAAATGTCTCTACTTTCTCGATTATCCTATATTTAGCAAGCTTAAACTTGAAATTTTGCCTCGCATAACTTGCTACGTTGATGGACAGAGACCGAAATGTCCAACATGGATGCATGGTCATACATTTCGTCAAGCACTTGCACATCTTGCTACTATACCCATTCGTGTACGACCATGGTTCGAATCAGGTCCATGGGGTGGTCAATGGCTTAAATCAATGTGTACTAATCTATCACAACTATCGAAAAATTATGCATGGTCATTTGAAATGATAACACCAGAAAATGGTATTATATTATCAGATAAAAATCAAAATCTTCTAGAATTTTCTTGGGATATTTTCTATGGTACACAAGCTGATAGAATACTTGGAAATCGTCAACATTATAGACTGTTCAGTGGTGCAAATGATTTTCCAATACGTTTCGATTTCCTCGATACAATGGACGGAGGAAATTTATCTATACAATGTCATCCAAATTTACAATATATGCGTCAAAATTTCGGAGAAAAAATAACACAAGATGAAACGTATTATATTTTAGAAACGAAACAACATTGGAAAGAAGAATATGAAAATGATGAAAAATCTTCTGCTCATGTTTATCTTGGTTTTCATGATAATATTAATCCGGAAGATTTTCATCAAGCTCTACTATCAAGTTGTCGACAACAAGAAAAATTAAATGTTGACAAATATATTCAACGTATTCCATCGAATATTCATGATTTTTTTCTTATACCAAATGAAACTGTTCATGCATCTGGTCAAAATCAAGTTGTACTTGAAATTTCAGCAACACCATATATTTATACATTTAAATTATACGATTGGCTACGATTAGATCTTGAAAATCGTCTTCGTCCATTAAATATTGAACATGGTATGAAAAATTTGAAATTCAATCGTCGTGGTGAACAACTTCGTTGTCAACCGGTAACTGTTGAATTAGAACAAGATAAATATGAAGAACAACATTTACCAACACATGATCTACATTTTTATGATGTGCAACGTCTTAATATAGAACCGAACGAATCAATTCAACTAATTCGATCAACAGAAAATCGTTTTCATCTATGTATGCTGGTTGAAGGTGATTCGATTGAAATCGAATTTGCCTCGACTGATCATAATGAAAAAAATCAAATTAGACAATATAATTATATTGAAACCTTTCTAATTCCAGCATCAATCAAACAATATCGTCTTCGTCCAATCATAAAAAATAAAACGAACATAAAAAGTCCTCGTAAATTCGTCTTACTTATTGCTTATCTCAAATGGGATTGTGAAAAACTACTTGAATAAATATCTGGTAGACAACATATAAAACTTACTTGCTATGTTGACGATTCGACAACGATAATAGTGCAGCTGATTGTGCACGACGTAGTGTTGTGTGCTCATCAGCTAAATAGATTTGCAATGATTTTATTTTCTTTTTTTTTTTATAAACTTTACCAATATCTTGCTCTTTGATAAGTTGTGTATCCGATGCACATCTTTCATTTTGAGAATCTTGCGCAAATCGAACAGTTTTTTTCTAAATAAACTAGATTAAGATAGATCAATTTCAAGGACATGCAATTTTATGATTCTAGTTACAGCAGAACAACTGAAAAGAAAGACACTAAACGGCCTTTAACGTAATCTCTACGACATAAAATAGTATGAATAAGTAAGTATTGTCTTTGACAATTAAATATAGAAATCCTTGGTAGATACCTACGAACTTTTATTGATATACAATCTTTGATTGTATGTAGATATCTACTACAAAGAAGAAAGATTGTCTATCATCTTTATATGATGTGTACTACCGTTCGTTTAGAATAATATTATCATGCTCAATATAATGAACTGAAATCTTCAATAAAAATTAAAGATTGAGTCTTATGTCTCTCGATGCTTATTTATCAAAATGTATCTTCACACACATAATGAGAGAATCCCAATTGATAATCTACAGATATAGCCTAGTGACACCCTACTATATCTGTCCTAGATTCAAGACTTGTCACTCCTGACTCGTCTGATTCTTGTCTTTAGAGATTTTTAGACATTGATAAAAAGTATTCATGTTCAGAGAATAAAAATGTCTATCGATCGAATTGAAATCTCTTTTCAATCAGACACAAGAATACTTTACCTGTATTTCAATATCTTTTATTAATTTTGCATTTATGACTTCCAAACTATCTTTCACACGAGTTTTATCTCCAACGGTTCGCATTTGTGGAACATTCACTTTTTTTGCTGCTACTGCCATTTGTGCATTGATCATTGAGTTTGTTGCATTACTATCAACGGATGGTGATCGTTTAAGAATACTTTTTCGTCTTCCACTAGTTTCTGGATCATTGCCATCAAGAGACAAAGGTTTTCCTACTATATCAGTTTGTTTATTTGATGATCCTTTAGAAATTTTATTAACACCCAACCATGCTGAAACTTGTTCTTCGCCTGTCACAGGTGTATTTTTGACAAAGAAACTTTCATGATAACTTCGACGTAACAGTTCTTGTTGATCTTGATGAGTCATTGGTTGTTGTAATTTTTTTGTTTGAATATTTACAACATGATTTTGTCGAACAATGGGACCAGTTACTTTTGGCGGAAGAATGATTTGTTGTGGTTGAAGATTCGTAGATCTTTCGAGACTATCGATACTTTCACGATCCCATGTAACTGTTGTTTCATTCAATGTTTCATTTTGAGTAAGAGTTGTTTGAATTTGTGCAGCAAAATCATTTAAAACACGACGTTGAACTTCTTGTAAAGGTGATGTATATTGAACTTGATTTGTAGGTTGTGGTATTTGTGTAACAGAATTCGTTCGATTTAATATCACTTGTGTTCTTTGATTGTCTCTGTTAGAATTTGAGATTTGCTGTCGTGATCCTAACTCTTCCATTGATATAGATCGTCGAAGTACAGTATTAGGTTTCTGACGTTGTTGAATCGATGGTCTTCGTGGTGTCGATCGATTAGATATTTGACGTCCTGTTATAGTTTCGATAGCTCGATCGAATTTATCTTGATCTTAGAAGAAGAAAAAAAAAGGAAAAGATAATTTTCAATAGATTTCAGTCTATCATGATAGACAAAGTTTACCCATCACGGTGAATCCTGGTAGATTACGTTGAAATCGCATTGTTGCTTGTACATTTGCTGCTTTACGTTGTGCTAAAATATTTTGTCGTTTTCTTTCGATTGCATCCGTCGCTTCTTGTTCACGCACTTTGTATGATCTATTTGATTTTTCATAATTGTTAAATTGATGTTTTTTTTAATAAGCTTAGAGTCATGACATATGACTTACTTGCATCTTTTCGCTGTTTCTTTCATAATTTCACGTTCACGTACAATTCGTAATAAACGTTCTTGTTGAAATTCTTTTCGCCAACTTTCAAATTGTTCATCTTGATCACTACACAATAGAAAAAATCAAATTTTATAGTATTGTAATGGTTAGTCGGGCAATTTTTAAATAAAAATCATATCTACGATTGAAATGTGCTTAACCAACAAAAACGTACACAATGCGAGAACAATAGAAAAACGCATACAAGGATATTACACTAAGATAATAATCAATCTCACGACAGAACTATTGGCTTGTAGCAAAACTTAAGCTCAGTTTTCAATTTGCTTTGATTGAAAAGATATTATAATTTAAATTCGAACATAATTCATAAGAAATAACTCTAGAGCGAATACTTATCATCGTCAAAATAAATAACAAAAATAAGTTCGCAAGCATTAGTTGTAGACTACATTCATATATATATTACTACAAAAGATATTGATTCGTTACATGACGAATGCTTTACTATACGATTGAACTCTATCAGTTATTTATTTATAAACAATAATCGTAGAAATTAAATTTCATGTGTCATGAAAAAACTTGCCAAACTATCAATTCCATCAAAAATACATGAAATTCAACATTCGGCTTTATATTGTTTTGCTGAACTATCTCTGAACAATCTAGAAATAGTTTATATTACTCGGAAATCATTTTTCTAGTAATTAATTCAGTATTTCTTCTACAAAATAATAAACTAAGAAAAGATTTGAATAGTTCAAGGTTATTTTCTTAAGTATATCATTATACTGTGACAATCAATCGTTCTATGATCAAACAATGACGTAATAATCAGTTTACTTGACATTGCAAATCATGCTGTAAGTTTCAGTGAGCGCATTCTAACTTATAAGCGGTCACAAATTATTCTCTGTTCAAATATGGGCAAGTGTGTTTTTTTTTTATTCAACAATGAAGAGAGTGATCTTGTAAATAGCATTCAAGGAAATGACTCAATTAAAAAGAATAGTAGTTACATAATGTCTTTCTACAAATAAAAAAGAAAAGCTTAACTTTCTAGATTTCAATGAGAACAAATAAGTTCTCCTCATGCTGTCAGAGTACGTTCGTATGAATACTTGATGAATTAAATGATCAACATAATCAAAAAGCAACAATACGTTGAGTATTCATCATATACGAGCTAAGAATACTTTGCGATAATACGCTGTAGATCTTAATCAAAATCGAAACCTACGATGGTAGCATACGTTCGACCCAAGCCATGATAAATCTGAAATGATTGAGACCAAGAAACGTTTTCGTTAATATATGCTCATCAATTCGAGCAATGAACTATACTCTTTCTAAAATTAAAAAAAAACAAACAAACCTCTCAAATTCACAAATCATAAAAGTTTTACTGCAAAATATTTTAAAAAGCGAGATTAAAAACAAAAAAAAATAATACATTGGATTTAAGTATCTTTCATATGAGCTAACGAAAACTTATCAAGGCCACCAAAAGCAAAAACTCGTCCTCCTAACATGGAATCGAGTGCGTAGATCGGTTTCGATAATGGTAAACGAGCTATTTCCTGATTCGTGTCCATGTTAATGACATGACAGGCACATGTACCACTACCAACAGCCAATACAGTTCGATTGTCACACATTTGAGCTGAATACATAAATTCACCTTTATCATCAGCAGCATTCGGTACGTTGAGTGTTGTCAATAGACCCATTGTACGAAAATCCCATATTTGAAGTGAATTTTGTCGTGTCCATGATGCTGTTAGAATTTCATTGCCACGTGCATCGATACCTTCACCGCAAATATGTGGTCCAGCAATGCTTTCCGCTAGAGCTTCTTTTTGTCGTGTATCCCAAATTTTAATGACATTATCCCAACCGGCTGTGAACAAAATATTTTTATGATCCGGATGATATTTACATGCAAATGCTCGATAATAATGACCCGATGTACATGTTAAATCGTCCTTTTGATTACCACGTATTTGTGCTAATTGTGTCTCAGTACGTTGATTATTATACTTATGTACAAGTAAACATTTTTCACTGTCATAGATACGTATATTGGCATCTTTACCAACTGTAGCATAATATTTTCCTTCAGGAGAAAAATCCATCGATGTTAATTCATTATCAGGTTCATAGCCGATGACAGTCAATTTATTTTCGTGTTTATCAACTTGTCGAATAGTACCATCAACACATGCAGCGTATAAACGATGTGTAGCAAGTGGATGCCATTTAAGTGACATGATGGGTAAATCCATGGAAAGACGACGTAAATGATCAATGGGTGGTAAGCTACTAGCCGGATATTCATTCGTTTCTTTACCACTCGTAACTGAAAATAATCTAATGGAACCATCACCATAACCAACGGCTAATTGATCAAGCTCATCAGAAAAACGTAATGAAAATACGCCAGCATGCATGGCCGTATCATGAGAAAATAAACTCGTAGCATTCCGAAATTGATCGATTAACTTAATGCCAACAGTAAGCGCACGTGATGCAACTATTGCATCTTCAAGACGTCGTTTAGCCATATCAAAATGATGATTTATACGAAAAACAAAAAAATTCTTTTATTCAGGAATTTTACTTCATATTCTCCATTGAAATCATTCACATACATGACAACCGAAGAATGCATAAAGATGAGACACTAATGCATTCATTAATATTCTCTTGCTCGTATAAGAATTGACCAATCAAAAAAGATAAAATATTTTAATGCTAACTAGCTAGCTCTCTCATCTCACTTGCAACCTGGATTTCTTTAATACATTTACATTTGAACTTATCAATAATGGGGTTTTTCATTAAATTAGCTGCTGCGACTGTTGGGGTTGCATGTACAACAACATCAGCTTATTTTCTTGTGGATGAAAAAAAGCGATATGGTATTTTATATGCTGCGAATATTGCTGAATCTTCAAATGACAATAGTACTAGTGTAATCAAGCCAGACCAAGAATCACTTTCATCTCCAATAAGATCAAGTGAACGATGGAATTGGAATTGGGACGGGTGAGTAAAATTAACGAATTTTCTTTCCTATTTATTATTCTTTGCAATGTTTTTTTTCTCTAGTCGACATGCTGATATGAATAAAAATCGAGTTGTACGACATATTTATCTTATACGACATGGGCAATATTTTACAAGAACAAAGTTGGACGATCAAAAACAATTAACGGACTTAGGTTTGTTACTACGAACAGATATATCTTCAATTGTTAGTGATCGATTTATGTAATCTGATCTTTCTTATGAGTAAGCTACACGAGAGAATATCACTCGAAATTGATATTCAATGTTTGAGCTGATATTGAACATTCAAGTGTGCATTGATAAGAGTAACCATATTCTCAAAGATTTGTTCACAATCGAATATCATAGACAAATTAAAATCATTGTAGCCACTTTTCCATTTAGTCTAGCGAAAATTTGAAAAGACGAATTTCAACTTGAATTAAATATGCTCTCAAATGGAACCGAAAGAAATTTCTTTTCTAATAAATTTATGTAAATAGATATGCATGTAATAGACAAAATTCTCCATGAAAATTTTATATATTAACAGGAGTGCGTATCTTTAGTTGCATTGAAAATTTAATCTACCATTAATAATTAGACAAGAACAACTGATGAAGAAAAATATTGTCGATTTTTCTAGATTGAAGTAGTATGTTCTGTTAGATTATAAATAAGCTCTCATATTGATCTTTTTGTTTTGAGACGGGGAAAAGAGGGAGCACTTTTCATTTACGACTAATACTTATTTCTGACAGTTTCAAAGCAATGATCAAATGTTAGAAAGTACGATTCGATTCAGGCAAAAAATTTTGTAATTAAAAGATTTATTAAGAATTTGCTTTTCTCGAAGCATAATATCAGTTCAATCGTTAATTATTAACAGTTGAATATATATGTTCCTCGATTAGAACAAAGAAATTGATAAAAGAAAATTTTAGGTAATGTACAAGCTGACTGGGCTGGTCAAGCATTATTAAAATCACAAATTCCATTTACTCGGTTTGTACAATCAGGCTTAATTCGTGCTATACAAACGGCAACAATTATTAATAAATATTTAAAATTCGCTAATGTTGAACAAGATAGTGATCTTAACGAAGGGTAATTATAGATTTCATGAAATATTTTATTTTTTAGAAAAGATTTTGTTTTGTTGATTTAGATTTCCATTTCTACCAGAGCCAGCTGGACGTTTCGTAGATGATATTGCTAAAGTACGATGCAATAATATTACGATGTCCCTTCATGTTGTTTTCTTCTATAAAAGCAATTACGAATTATTAAATATGAATTCGAAAATCCTTGGAGATTTTCTAGCAGATCATAGTACAAGTTTTAACTTACATCTACTGCTTGAAATATTAGTCGATTTTAAAGGATTCAGTTACAGCGCACTATTTTCATGGAATTAACTTCTTGATTTTCTTTTGCATTCATCTTCTCGAACTTGATGAGTTTAAAAAAGTTTCATTAGATCTTACATTTTCTTACGTCATATTGTGAACTGTGTTTAAAAAGTAGTTCTTACTCAAGAAAAATAATAGAAGGAAAAAATGTATCAAATATATTCTAGGCTCCGTCGTTTCTCACGAAACCTTTTTAGTTTATTGCCCGAAGCTCACTAAACCAATATTGACGAAGTCTAGTTTTGATAAATCAGTCGGTCGAATTTAAAATATGCATCGAAAAACCGATAGAACATTAGGGGGTTGTGTTTAGAATGTGTAATGCTATTTTTTCCAGAGACCACATATATACATATGTAAATAAAAAAAAAAGAACTATCTTTTCTATATAGGGTCGTCTTGAATTAGAAACTGAACGAATGGAACGAGTTTTTCATCGTTATATTCATCGACCACTTCCGAGTCAAACAGAAGATTCCCATGAACTTGTTGTATGTCATGCTAATGTTATTCGTTATTTTGTTTGCCGGTAAGAATTTCGATCGTTCGAATAAACGTTTCACACATTATTATTTCATCATAACAGTGCATTACAAATACCAGCCGATGCTTGGCTTCGTTTCAATCTTTTTCATTGCTCAATAACTCATCTTGTTTGTACGTCGGACGGTCGTGTTATTTGCTTTGGTATCGGTGATGTTGGACACATTCCTGAAGAACAACGCTCGTATGTTTAAGTATTTCAAATACAAAATAAAAACATCAAAGAAAATACACTAAATGAATGATTTTACTAACATTCATTCCAGTGTGAGACGACCCAGTAGGAAACAACAACAAAAACCTATGGATATAGCTGCATAATAATTTTTAAAGAATACATTCTTACAAGTATGTTCAATGTCATTTATCTCAGTCTAATAGTTTGCTTGTTTGTTTGTAATGTACTATCGATGTTTTGTTATCCTCTGGTTGTCAACAAGATTTTGTTAACAATATAGACTGCAAAAAAAAATAATAAGTTACTTCAACTTGTTTTATTTTCTTTTCAGATAAATATATTATACATGTAGAACACAATATTAAAAATAAACATTTCACTTTGATTTTGAAAAAAATTTCATTCGAATTGTAATTCTATGAAATACGTTTTTCGATCTGATGTTGTCTATCAAATTTTTTTTGTTTGTAAAATATAATAAAATAAAATAAACAGAAAGGTGTTGTTTACATTATTTTTAACACAGAATAGATTTGTTTTCACTTTTATTGTACAACGAATGTACTGGTTATATATGCTTAGAAGAAAAAACAACCAAGAATGAAAATGAAATCTCTCTAAATAATGATGAACCCAAGGAAATAGAGATGTACGAGAGCAAGTTTTTTCACTGTTGGTTATCATCCGTTAGAAATCATACAATTATCGATATGCTTTATAAAATAATGCACTTCGTATCATATCATATCTCACAATAATAGTGATTTTCGATAGACGAATATTTTTCGCTTGAAACTTCGTTTCTAAAAATTGTCAAATTGTGTTTCTGTAACAGAATCCAAAGTAAACTCCCTACTTGGGGTAGTTATAAACCTGTTTGAATTCAAAAAACCGTTACCAATTGAAAAAAAACAAAAATATATCGAATAGATTAAGCTCTAAATTTTATAACGATTACAAACAAGATGTAATTATAATCTTGATTTTATATTCTACCCAGGTCAATCAGAACGATCCGTAAACGGTCGTAAACGATGCAACTTCGGTGATATACGATGGTCGTGGCGGTCGATCGTTTACGAATGATCGTATACGAGATTATCACGGGTAAATACGGCAGTATTTAGGATGGTCGTTTACGGACCATTGCAAACGATACTGTAACGATCATCGCAAACAGTCCCTATTTCAATCGTATTTACCATACGGTGCCAGACCATGCGAGAAAATATTTTACTAGGGCAATAATGTTTTTTTCTTAATTCCCGTTCGAGTTGTCCCTATTATTGCTTTTTATTTTGATCCGTCTCTTCTTTTCGTAAATCACAGCGCCCTCTCTTCTATTCTGTAATATGTGCATAAATTACACCAATCACTCTATCTACGTGATAACAGTTAGAAATAATTTCCTTTTCATTCTTTGCACATTTCATTTTCGTTTAGATGATGAGGGCATGACGTCTACTAACGGTAGGTAAAAGTTATTTATATTATTTAATTTTCAAATTATTCTTTTACTTTACTTAAATTTTATGTAATTATAGATTTAATTTTTTTTTCGATTTCTCTTAATTTTTAATTTATATCNTTTATTCTAATTTTTATTTTATTTTTGCAAACTTTTTATTTTACTTTTTTAACCTTTCATTTATTTCATCTTCATTGAAATCTATTTTTTTATTGTAATTTCTTTTATTTTTATTTTTTCAATAAATTTAATTTTTTATCTGAATCAATTTTTATCTGTTGCAAAAAATGTGGAGCGAAGTCTTAAAAAACTGCAGGAAAACAGATCGTTTACTGCCGTACACAATAGAGAATACTATCTGTATACGGCCACTGTAATTCTTCATTAACGGCCGTTTACATCCCCGTATACGGTACGGAGAAATGCGTCCGTATTACTGCCCCTGTTAAAACGGGGTAATACGGCGCCGTAACGAGCCGTATTTTCATCGTAAACGGCAGTAATTACAACGTATCCTTGTCGTCTACGACCCTAAACGACGCCGTAACGGTGTCCGTTTTACTTGACCTGGGTAGTTTGAATTATTAAAATTTTGAATCATTTGCAATTCATCTTCGATTTTCTTGACATGAACATATAATTAATATTTAAAATAAGAGAGTTTATTAAACATTTATTACTAATGAAAATATATACTAAAAATAAATATACAATGTTTGCAAAGTTTGGTTCAACTTCGTACGTGATTTAGTTGACAGTGTATGATGCAATTCTAATGATGTTAAGCAAGTTAATTATGAATGATTAATGTGGCATTTTTGAGAATTTCGTCGTACACACGTTTCGAAGAATGACTATAAAGAAGATTGATATGGATAAATGTTTATACGTTATACATCTTTCGATTTCTATCAAAAACCATAAAAATGTTGCAATGATGTACGCTTCTTAACTTCAAAAGGAACATGATTTTATCACACTCTAATCGAGATTTCCTGTGCCCAATTATTGCTTGATTCGCACTAATTTATATTAAATAGTTGTGTTCGTAAATCAGAAATTGAAGTATAAATTTTCTACCATAAGCATATCATGATAGTTAGAAGTTTTTAATGATGGTTTTTGTTTTAGCGACGTTCTTTTCTCTCGAGCATTGATGTTATATCAACTTAGTAAGATTATTCGTGAAAATTATGATTGAATTTGCATAATATGTGCGGAGCCAAAAAAGAATAAATAAACAATTGCATCTGTATCGTGCCAGACCATTACTGTCTTGTTCGTACCACTAATCAATGTACACGAATCTAACAATGTGTGTATATGTAAAGAAATTTCTACGCTTTATTTTATTTTCTGAAGAAAGAGTGTATTACAATTCGAAATATCAAATAAAAATAAGCAGAGAATTAACTAGGAAGAGAATATAAACTTATTCAAAATAATCCGTCATTTATCCAAAAGTTAGTATAAGTTAAGAATGAGTCCCATTGCAGTGGGCTTAAAGCGTTGCTGACATTTGGGACATTCTGCTTCTAGTAGATGTCCGATGAACATTACGACTGGAGAGGATTGGTGACATTTCGGGCATTTGTAGGGTAGATTTTGAACACTTTTTGGTAAGTTGCGCAGGATATATTGTCCTTTCGCATTGCTTTTAGTAGCGAATGCCAAAATCTCGCTTTGGTGCAAATCACTCAATGTCCAATAAACATCATAAAATTGTAGGTTCAATACCGCTTGGTTTTGAACTCGAAAGAAGCCTTCATCGGCAAAATTAGTTCCCCATGAATTCATAAATGTCAAACAGTTTGGTTCACATTTCATCAGAACAACGGCATGTCCATCTATCTTCATTCCAACATTGGACGCACCGATATCCTTACTTTCGAGAACACCTTGAGGTTGGGTTTTGTAAAACATACTGAAATTATTCCATTGTTTCTCGTCCAAACTGAATGTAGCGACTACTGGACGTCGTTGATTGAGTGCTTGTCTTGCACCAAGTTCATCGACTTTTTTGTATTGTAAACGATGTTTGGGTGCCCAGATATTCAGTACCGTTTCAGTCACTGCTCCCTTTTCACCGTATGTATTGATCAGCTGTTGACATATGTCAGAGAAGTCAGGTACTCCTTTTTCTCGGCCTTCTATTCGTCGCATCGCCAAATGAAAGACAGCTGCTACAGCATGAGCATAACATGTACCGCCCCGTTGTAGTTTTGGTTCGAAACTTGAATTGGCAACGTTAATATACATATCTAATGAAACACGACCAACTATATTTAACAGAATGTCATTGTTTTCTGTTATTTGTTGAACGAGATTTGAATATTCATTGATAACATCAGGATGGTTGGCTTGTATGAAAAGACGACTATGACCAGATGCAGGAAGTTCCCATTTTTGTTCCAAGAGAATCGACATTGCCGAATGAGTATTTTCCACCGTAGAACTAAGCTGAAACATATGCTGTTGTGCCTCCGACCAACTCCTATCAAGCTCATAGTACAAACGTCTTGGATGAGAGATATTCTTGGATGTCAATAAACAAGAGAAAACAATCACGTTGTTGTCATGCAATTGCTTAGCGAATTGCACAGGATCACCATCCGTAGATTCTCCATCCGATATTAAAAACAGAACTTTCAATTGATCTGAACTGGAACTAAATATCTTAAGCGCATCAGCTAATGCTTCACACATTGGAGTACTCCCATAAATGAATGGTTCGATCGAACAGACTAGATTTGACAGCTGCTCAGGGGTGAAGAGATGTGATGTTGATGATGATGTTCCTCCAGCAATTTGCTTTAATAAATTCACAGTGGATTGGAACGATTTAATGATAGGTTTCATCATTGTTTGTAATTTTCTAAGAGAGCACTCGTGAATGATAGATTTTGCATATTCAATGACTGCATCAGCTTCTAGTCTTGCAGCCTTGTCTCCGAAATCAGGTATGGATGTAAACCGTGATATGAAGCTGTTGGTTTTGAGAGTAGCGTTAATTAATCTGGATGGCTGCTTACAGACATCCGGGAGCCTATGGATAATTTTTGGCAATTCATCGATATTTTCCGAAAAAACATTAAGAAATAGATTCTGCCTGGTTTTCTGTTAAGTATTTCCGAACATAGTCACCAGCATAGGGTGCTCCGTGTCGTGCTATTAATTTAATCAAATTGTCATAACCACAGCCATCAGATTTTCTGTTATTGAATTTCTGAACATAATTCAGCAAAGCGAGTAGGTCGCATGTGGCTACATCATTCAATCCAAATGCTCCTACGAATAGGTTTTGCTCATCTTGAAATTTGCCTTCACGATTGACTATATTCATGATGGTATTAAAAATGGATTGAGCTCGAGTGATATTTTGATCGTTCTGTTTCACATCCAGTTGAAGAATAGTCTTCATAGAGCCCGATACATCGACGAGTATTCCGACAAGCATCTTGATCTGAAATATCAAAATATCAGTATACATTTAATGCAGAGATGAAAAAATTAATGCAGACTGTGAAACATTGATTTCGCTTATATATTTTATTTCTATCAATCTATCTTTTCGAAAACAAAGAAACTCTCTCTAAATAACAACGTGACACTATATGTAGTTATGTAGTGATAACAATCATTGGAGAATTCCCAACGGAAAATTACATAGAAACGAACTAAAGAAAGAAGAACAAAATGAAAGGGAAAACATTCTCATAGCTATCGAAGACAAACCTTATACACAACAGTAACTCAGATCAAGTGCATAGCACAGACATATCAACCGATCGATAAGAACGACAAAAATGACTAGCACTTGAAAAAAGCCTAAATCTAAAAGAAAAAATTATCTCTCAGTAGATTCAAGGACACGGAGGGAAAAAACCTGCCGGGCTTATAGGGTGGGGGTGTATTTTATCTCTTTAACAACACGCACACCCTTATAGACAATTACTAAGAATAATTCAGATTGGAAAAAATCTTTTTCTCTTTGGAATTCCACTATTCAAGATGAAATAACTCTTGAAAAATCTGTTTTACATGTGATGCTGCTTAACATTATTCTCGGAATTTCGGTCGAAATCATGTGGAGGGAAGAATGCTTTGAAAGGTGGCGTTGCTTAATTTTGCATCAGTTCAACTTTGTTAAAATAAGTCATCGTGTTCTATTTTAATCCTTAAAAACCAAAGACAGTTCTCCGTGTAACAGAAAGAAGACAATAATGAAAATAGAGCTAAATGGATCTTCGATGTACTCATAATATCGTCAAAACGAACTTCTCTGCTCTTCTTCTCAAAACTGCACGATATTTATTACCAGAAATACAGCATCTAGCAAAAATCTGCAGGAAAAGAATTTTGAATGTAAACTTTGCCAATAAACAGCGTTCATTACCTTTAACATATCCTGGATTTTCAGTAAAAAGGAATGCTTTGTTCGTGAGATAAAGGATTCAAAAGCAATCAGCAAAAAATTTCTCAACTTCGACTTTTCTCTAAGATGCTCTAGCTTTCCGAGAAAAGAGCCGTTGCCGCTGAAAATTTCATAGCAGTAAGGAGGATGTGAGTGTGGGTGTATTTACATAGAAACGATTCACAGCTTCACATGATGTTTCTTCCTTGCTTGGGGGACTCATATGATATGCTTAGAATAAATTGCTACATGAGGGTTTGAGTCTCGATCTGGGTCTGGATATTAATGTCAAAGCTAAAATATGATCAACGAGCGCACGCACACGCACACCACCCACCCTTAGTTCTAATCTTCTGCCTTTCAACTTTTACTAGTATTTCAATTTCTTGTATCTTCTATGTCTCATTGTGCTTCAGTTCAAACTACTCATGTGATCAATTTCTTTTGTATTACGTCTTTACTGGACTTTATGGAAAAAGGAGCCTAACTTCTATATTGAAAAGTAGATATTTCAGAGAATTAGTTTTTGCGCTGTTTTGCAGAAAACTCTTTCGAAAAAACTTATTGAGTGGCAGATTATTTTTTATTCTTTATTACATATCATTTTGTCGAATTAATATCTTTAATTCTTTTAGAAAGCATAAAACCAAATAACCGTATATGGATGAAATTGAATTGTTCCTGCCGATCATTGCTCATAATTAACGTGATACATCTTATTTAGTAGTGTACAGTTCACGCATACAAAGACAGTGTACAACTGCCGTTTTACATCCTGCTTTTGTGGTGACCGCTCACTTCGTCGCACGATCACTTCGTCGCAATGATAACTAGTTGCGATAAATTCATCGTATTTAAACGAAAAAATGAACTTAATTGGATTAAGTCATTCTGTTTAGTATGTTACACAATTAATTACATTAATTTATACTCTGCCATGTAATTATTAGAGTAACATAATGGGTAGATTATATGCAGTCAGATTAGAAAATAAGTTTGTTTTATTGATACTGTTTGAAAAATTATTTTGTTAAAGTTCAACTAATCTACTATTAAATAAAACTTAAGTATTTCAAGAAATTGATTTCTGAGCAAATTTAGAACTAAGAAAACTACGACTAACTAACATGAAACTCCCTCTCGTTTAAAATTCATCATTCACTCAATATCTCTGAAGTAACTGTTGGTGATTAGAAAATATATGGATAAATATATAAATTAATTTTACAAAATTTTCGTTTTGGTTTCAATTTTTCATGCTGTGACTATAGATAAAAAATAATCGTCATACATTCTGAAATATTATTGTTTAATGTCATTATTATGTACAGGTGGCGTCTTTGAATTTAGTAGATTTTTAATTTAAAGAAAAAATTCTTTCAACCAAGCTAACTTCGTTTATATTGAAACAGTTAAGTTTACATAAATTTTATAAATTCATGTCGACAAATTTTATGCAAAAACTTTATTTTACTTGATTTTTACTACACTCAAGATAGCTACAAGTTAAGCATTCATTGTTAAAAGTATATACGAAACTTAAAAACTAGAGTATCTTGTTTTAATTTCGTATTCCATCTATGGTCATATGTTTATTCGAAACATCTTTGGGTGAAATGCTTTGAATGCTTTATTGGATAGCAAAAAATCTTTCAGTTCAAAGGTATTTCTCATGTGAGAGAAATATGTTTTTCTTTGATTAACTTCCTTGAAATTCGATACGGAAACAAATCTAGGAATTTTGTTAGTATCAATTTAAAACACACGTGCAGACATTGGATAGATCTATTTTTCTTTTTTTTTTAAATTTACATTATTGAGCAATCAGATAAAGATAAAATTGTACAAGTGGGAAAATTAAATAACAAACAAATCTAAATTTCTGTAATTCAATTAATTAATTCTTTCGTTTATGTACGATAAATTATCGTGATGAATTATCATTGCGACGAAATGTATTGCGACGATGTGTTCGCGACGAAGTGATCGCGACGAAGTGTCGTGCGACGAAGTGTACGAGCACCGCTTTTGTATATTCAGTCGTTTACGATCATAGACTGTTCACTGGATATACATCCATACCCATAAGTAATCTACTTACCATTCTCTTGTTGAAGTTATAAATCAATAAATGTGATTGTAATAAATCTCATAGCACAAAATGCTTCTAGTGATAGAAAAATTTTATTTGCGTAGTTTAATTGAGAGCATGCTTCACTTTCTTTTTATTTATTGGAAAAGAAAAAAATATTCGAAGCTATAGTTTAATTGTAAGTTAACAAAAAAAGCGAAAATATTCATAAATTTCATTGTATATATGACAAAAAACAGATGATGTTAGTGAACCGACGAAAGCAATTCAAGAATAGTCGACCAGAAGATGTTATACCCATTAAACATAATTTTTTTTCTTTTTTTCGTTTTATTTTCTCTATAATTATAAAAAAAACAAATAAACATTTTCCATGACCACGGAATACCTTGAAAACATTGCATGGATATCATGATATGCATGAATGTTTTCTTTTATGTCTTCAATCCGTTGAGCTAAGATCATGAGGAGAAAAAGAAAAGATTCTTAGTATTAATTCAAACAATCGAATAGATACTTACAACAAAGTTTAAATTTTTCAAACTCATCAAACATTTGTTTTTTATGCAACTCCGATTGTGCCTCTCTAAATAAATTAAAATTCCAGTCTAATCATGAAACAATATTTGTCTTACATTTTTTTGAGAAAAATATCTTCGTCGCTATATATATCGTATTTGAATTCTTCTAGAAGATTTATATCGAATAAGAGCGCTGGAAAAAGAAACGAATCACATCAATAAATTTAATGTTGATGTCATGGTGTAAAAGATAGGTACTATTCTGTTACCTTCAAAATCATGTTTCTTATGATTAACACAAATTCTTTTCGTACATGCCATAATGAACACATCCATTAATTCTTCGCATTTAAGATTTTTGGTCAGCTTCTTAATGACTATTGTTAGGTGCTAATATTATATAATATAAATATTTTATTCTAACAAAAACTCAACAGCTACATACTTTGAGCGCTTCATCTTCTTGTTTTTTATGTAGAAGTCTGTCGACTAATCCTATCGTAAATGTTACTTCATTTAATAATTCTGTTGTCATTTTATTAAATAAGCATCGATTAAAAACAGATGAAAACGGTTCAAGATATATTAGGATTGAAATTGAATTATCAATAGCAGCAAAGCAAGATAAAACTTGTATTGAGCGAAATTAAAGATATGATCCAATTGAAGTGAACGTATAATTCAACCAAGATATGAAATTTCTTAATAAGGAAACTTAAACGTCACACATATATATAATACAATCAATAGACGAACTGGACGAAGAGACAAAGAATTAAACTATAATAAACGGCAAAGCGAACAAGGAAAAATCAAGAATAGGCTATTGGTATGTTATAAAAGAGACAAAAAAACACCAATCTTTTACAATTCGTGAATGCACTAATGCACTTTGGAGCACTAATGCTGTGTTAATTTTTCGAAAGCCCTCTTTGACACCAAATGTACTTGGATATGAGGCAAATTTTCTGACGTAGTTAGCATTATCCGCCTTTTTTTGATTTCCGAGAATATCACCTTTAATGTAGACCAACGAGAAATGAGCTATAGTTCCGATCAATGAAAAGTAGAAAAATCACACAAGATAATCTAATGGAAACAAGAAAATTTTGGAAAAATTCTCAATCAATGAGCTACATACTCAATAAATCGAGCCAGTAATTATCTTCCCCAAAGATAAGTTCACTCAGAAAATTTAAACTTTGATTTAGCAAATTTAAACATGTTAATTTTGAAAAATTGAATAATTCGTCAAGAGGAGTAGTTTTTCGAATGAACGGTTTTGAAACAAAAATATATGACGTAGTTGTTTTCTTTGCAAATGAATCTATTCATATAAGCAAACCTTCAGCAATATCAACACTCAATCCTGTAATAAGAGGGTGTGGGTATGGATATGTGTAAATCATTTAATTAGCACCCACACACATATCCTTTTGTTAAGTTGGAAGCAGCGGTTCGAATGGTTTGGAATGGGAGGAAAAATTCTTTCTGTGGGAGAAATTTTTCGACTTACATCTCATCCCATGGCATGGGATTTAAGAATCATCTCATGGAATTTCTATGCAATCGTAATTCTATTTTTGTTTTGCTCAGAAGGTTAAACTCATGTTTGACACTTGAAATTTCTTTTTTATGTTATCTTACAATGAGTTTAGTAATTAATTTAAATAAAAGTTTACAATTAGGAAGTTTCGTATCTCGATCAGATACTTCTTTAGACCTAAAATCAATAAAAATGTACATAAGAACAGCAAACGAAATTTGTTTTTCTTTTTCTTTTTTTAAGTCCTACTTTGATAGTGATGCGGAAAAAGGATTCGCTTTCTATCTAGTTGCCACTGTTACCGTCTTGTTTTCCGTATCTCTATCAAAGTATGACTAATATCAAAGAAAAGAAAAAGAAAAAGAAATTTTGCTTGTTTTTCTTATGTATGTTTGTCTTGATTTTATGTCTAAAGAAGTATCTCATCGAGATACGAAACGTCACAATAGTAAATTTCAATTTCAAGTAATTCCTAAATTCATTGTAAAACAACTTAAACAAAAAGATTTAAAGAATGTCAAAAATAAATGTCTATACGTTTTCGAATACATTATAAAACTCTCACATTAATCAAATCGTTTTTGATTATTCACTTTCCAAATACGATCTATTTTAATACATGGAAAAATTAGCTTAATTTTGTTATATTCTCCAAAATATGAAAAAAGCGTTATTAGCAAAACAGTAGTGTTTTAGAATTGCATTATACTTTTAAAAAAAGTCGACTTTTTTACTTCACTTATTGCCTTTTTGATTTTTCAGATCCCAATTTATTGTTCATTTCAGCATACAAAGACATTTGCAGTCGTAATCGTTTCTCAATAGAAAGTAGGAGTGAAAAGTTAGATCAATTCTTGTTTATGTCTACCAATGCCATCTTTTATACAAATATATTATAAACAAAAAGTTCATTGAATAAACCATGGTACTAAGCTCTAATCCTATCCCCAATCGAAGTCCTAATTGGAAGCCATCAACAAGCCATAATTGAAATATGTTAGAGAAGAGAAAAAATGTCCGACTACTCGCTATAGTGTATTACTACCTGCACATGGCTCGTTAAGGTAACAGAGGAATGTGATCATCGTCAATATTTTCTCCTTGTGCATTAAATGGTTTTTTCCCCAGCGCTGACAAAATAAACGCTTTTCTTATTGACTCTTCTATCTGACTGCATGCTTGTCTCCCTATTATAAAAGCAAATGTTGTATGCATGAATGATTTTTGATGCAAAAGGATATAATAGGAGTGCACACATCAAATTTTCTTCAATTATATATTTTCATTCGAAAGCATAGTTGGTGTATTCAATCACTTTTTTCTCGACTTGTATCATCGTCGACAATCCTTTCACGGTAACTACGAATTTAATACTTTATTTAGTCCATGGTATTCAAATAATATCTTGTCGCATCACAGCTCGCTTCACTATTGTAACNGGCAATGATAAGCGCCTAGCCCAATGGGCAAGACTGAATTTGGCAGCTGCAGCCAAAGTCGAGTTCGATTATAAATGCACAACAAAAAATGATGCATCCCTACCAATCTACTAGCCTAAAAATAGAATTACCTTCGACTATAGATATTTATATATCTATCTCAATAACCTCTACTAATAAGATAAGAAATATTTAGATTTAGTTTTAATTCTCAGTTCGGAAAGGATGAGTATTGACTATGAAACTCTGGGTATTGCTTGCCCTGTGTCAGTTTCGTCGAGTAAAGGGACTAATAGGATTTCAACAATCCGAAGATCAGTCAATCAAGTGTTCTTTTAATATAACTATCAGCCAATAGTTTTCCAGCAATAGTAAAATCAGCATCTTGTCTGATTGGCCATGTTTTTCGACACGATTCCACCGAAGACCGTGTTAGAACCTCACTATCAGCAGCTGTTGAATGATGATCTGCAAGCCACTCATGGCTATTTGTCTCTAATGATCTATTCGGTAATGCGTTGATTGCATCGGTAATCAATTAGTAGCATAAACAATATTGCCAATATAGAGATCGTCACAAAATGACGTTCATGTTGATCACAAGCCTAAAAATGGGTGATCTTTCGAAGGTGATGGTGGAGACACGATGGACTGTAAAAAGAAGACGATAAAAAAGTTCGACTACTCGTACGTCCAATCAGTGATTGACACCGAGGGGCCACCGAATTACGGGAATGTATTACAAAATAATTCTCTTTGGATCACTTTTTATTAATATTGGTATAGGGTCTACAAATGGCTACACAGTCTACCAGGGTTTACCAATGTCTACAGGATCTAGCAAAATCTACAAGGCTCTACCATAGTTTTGGAAGATCTACTACGGTGTACTTGTGTCTAAAAGGATCTAGAAGGTTCGAAAGGATCTTTAGGGTCTATAGGGTCTGTAAAGGTTTATTGTGATCTACCAGGGCTGAGAAAGAAGCATAAGTGTTGGTGTGTCTGAAGGGAGTTCTCATCTCGACTTTATACTGAGTAAACTCTGGTAGACCCTATTTGACCTTCGTAGAACCTGGTAGACAAAGGTGAATTTTGATATAACGTAGATCGAATTGATTACTGTAATGCGCTTATAGGAAGCATAGAATGCTTAACAAAGGATTTAGTTAAAGAGAAGGTAATTATAGAATTTATCCGTAGATTGAAAATATATATTTATGTCAAGAATATATATTTTTATAGAGTATATGTGAGCATTGGTACATCCTTTGAATAAGTGCTTTTGAGTAAATGTATAGCTTTTGAATTATTTCGTTATTCCTTACCGGCACGAAGGTCAACAGGCAATAAGCCAGTGAGATAGATCATTTTATTATTGTTATTATATAGTAAAATAATTAACCAATCAATTGTTTTCCGAGGTGTATCACAGCGAGTAAGATTCTAGCACTATGAAATTCAATCATTCAGATGATGGAATGTATTCATCTACTGGAAGTTTCTTTCGTCTGGTTCACATACGCAATTAAAGACACCCTACATTGCGACAGTCATCGCACGCTCTTTCATACTACCGAAAACCAAAGTTAACATAGAGTTGTGTTCGTTTATACTGAAAGTGGAGTTTGACTGGTTCACATGTGCGTCCCACAGAGATATTGTATCATCATGCTCTTTGGCTAACCCTTCGGGTCACCACCCCTCGAGGCTCAGATAAAAGTGTTTCAGTGGCTCGTGCCATCCATCAAAGCGTGTAAGTATGTGGTGGATTATGAGTGAGGATATGATTACTTCTAGCATCGAATTTTAATTTCTTTTATTTTTTAGTTTAAAAACATGGGACCTGTTTATATAGACTCACATCCACACCAACACCCTCCTATATTAGGAGTGCTTGAAGATAAGAAGCACATAGGTTGTTATATTTCTTTGGAGGTTCGGAAGACTTGTATGCTATTGTACAGCTACAACTCTACAAAGCACTTCTTTAGCTTTGCCTATATCTTAATAAGTAGCAGAGCGCTTCTCTACGCTGATGCTCCATTTGAGTCGTCTCAAAGTATTTTGCTTGCCTGTAGATAATTCTGTCGCACTGAGTATTGTGAGAATAGAATGGACACTCCCTTACTGATAAGGGAGTCATTTTTTCCAAGTAGGAATGATTTCTTCGGACCTATTTCAGATATAACAAATTGAATTTTTCATTTTTCGAGAGGTAGACTTGAATAAATAGCTGCTAGTTGATGA
>OENT01001444.1:0-43799 GCA_900239685.1 Rotaria macrura
GGCACCGACATACATGATACGATGACCACGCGAGAAAAATCGTTCGATACACTCACTAAGCAACATAAATATAGGCTTTAGCAAGGGTTCGTGAGTCAACCATTTTAGAAATGGTTTGTCTAATGCATCGGGAAAGAGTAAAAATGGGAAGACGGCGTAAGAAAAATTTGATAGTCGTTTGGAAAGAAAGGTTTCGTCAATTTCGAATTTTTAGATGTAGTTAAGAAATCGCTTCATTGTAACGAGAATATAGTGTGTCGTTTTTGTAAAATAGTTTCTCGAATTGAAGGGCAGTATTAATTTTTAGAATCAGACTCAGCCATTTGATGGAGCCGAAAGAACTTTTTTACTCAATGAATTTAGTTAATCTTTCAAGCAAGTATCTATCTAGCTCGTGTCACACTCGAGTTTTATTTTTCTTTTCAATGAAATGGTTAATACTCCATTTTGAAATAAATCGGTTTGCTAAGCTCTATATATTCTATGAATTTTAAAGGCTCTCTGTTGGTGACATGTTGACAGGAAGATTCGTGGTTATCACTACTGAATGAAAATGAATATTGGATAGTCTTAGTTATATATTGATACCAAGAAACAATGTCAAATTAAAAGTCAAAGTTGCATTGAACTAAAAGACGTATTCACTAGATTCGTGAATTCGTGTCAGATTTTCAATCTACTACTGTGTAACACGTCATTCTAAATAAAAATGAGTAGGGTATTTAAGAAAATAGTGTTAAGTGTGGATGATTCAGCTTAAAAGCCTTGCTACAAGAAAAGATTGTCATAGAACATCGATTTCCAATCATGTCTTATCTTAAGCTACATTAGTTGGCAAATATTTTGTGCTAAGCGTACCTCAAGCAATATCTATTTGGTTGATTATACGAGACATGCATAGGTCTTCATTAATAACAAAAACCACATTGTTTGAGACTCATAGGCTGAACATGTTCCAAAATACATCGATTTCTCGATCTACATAGCTTTTCATCGAGTTGCACGGAAAATGTTTCACTTAGAGAGTAGTATCTTGTAGAGAAAATATTGAAAATCAACAGGCTTCATTTCGAGCTCATCACATAATCCCTAACTGAATATGCCATGAATTATTTGAAGAGAGAACTGTACGTTAATTGAAAATATTAGCGGAATCATTCACAGTTAATGGAAATGAGTAACACAGAAGCAGCCAATATTTACAAAAGCATGACGAGTAGTTGAAGAGATCAGGGACTAGTTTTAGAAAAGGCGCATCATCATGAATGCTCCAACCAATGCAATGATCTTAGACAGTTAAACAAATAATTTGGGAATATTTGATTTCTATGAGAGAAGATAATCACTAATTCTCGCTGAACACAGGCTTCTATTTGTTGACGCGTAACTCCAGTTCAGTAAGTTTAAATAGTGTTGTCACATGGTCGACGATTGTGCTCTATGCAACTCTAGCGAACTTTTGTATAGTAGAAAATTTTTATTTGACTGTCACTAGCATGAGATTCTAATATAACATGTATAACCGAAATAATTGTTCTACATTATTTGAAATTTGTAGATTTTACAGTAGCAACAATTAGTACGGACGTTTTTTCAAACCTTGCTTGCTTTTTTAAGAAGAAAAAGATAAACTAACAGATGTTTATATAATATTGATACCAACCAGAATCTAACTGTTTTCTTGAAACTGAATTATTTACGAAACGTTTTAAACCGATCAAGTTGAATCTAGTTTTATATTCAGATAAATGATGCCGCAATAATCGACACCATAGTGTTACAATAAGAGTCAGACTTCACCTATGAATCGAACTTCATTATGTTCAACAAAGCATTACACGATTAATCGAAGATTTATTATCAGTTAAGAGCCCAGATCTTCAGATATTCATATACAACGATGATTTGCTTTTTTCAAAAATTATCGGCAATCGTATTATTCAGATATGTTAGACAGGTTGCAATTTCAAACCCCTAGATTTTCACTATTGACAGAGCCCTATCCTTAACTATAAGACTAGTAGCATTTTCAAGAATAGCGCAACCAACTATAGCATTTTCGGGTTTGGAAACACTATCTGATAATAGAGAAAAGCTTGAAAAATTTGTCTAGTAACTGCGATTATTGCAACTTACTGAACGCGAAGAACAGAATTGATTCCATTGAGTTTCGTGTTTATTTTTAGCAGGATATTATTTATTTTTGCCATGTCCTTGTTTGACTGGATAACAATATTTTTCTCTTGTATCATTTGCGTTACTACTCCATAACCGGTCTCCAGTTCGCACTGAAACAAACATAAATAAGCTTGTTATTTCTCCTTTTCACTCAGTATTTTACCATATTTTTCAAATTTCTATAAGCTTGTTTGCTTTCATGAGTACCTCTGTTGGGCAAACAAACTAGAAAAAACTTGCAATCGCTCTTTCCGTTCATGGCCACTTTCAATAAATCAATAATCTCATCATCCCTCAACCGTGCAGCAGTACGACCGTAATAATATTTCCATTCATACCAAGCCATCCCTTTATCTGTTGCATTGGTGCATAGCTGAGCACAAAAGTCCGTGAATAAACGTTTATCAGAATCCGTCAGATTAATTACTCCCCAAATATCGGGGAACTTAGCAGGTGTATGAAAATGTGTTGGCTTCATAATCCATGTACCAAGATCGCGAACTCCTGCAACGGTAACTTTATATCGATCTGTGTACACTATTTCAGGCATAGGTAACACTCGTGCTGGTAGCTTCAACATATCTCTACCAATATTCAAGTTCCAAGCCGCTACAAATGGATCTTCTTCGAAACATTGTTCTTGAGGATTCTCACGAATCTTCTTGATAGCTCTACTATATACAATCGGAGACTTTGATGTACTCTTGCAAAGCATCGCTCTTTGCTCATCAGTTATTTTTTTCACTCGTGCAGGCTCAACATCGACCAGTTCCATCGGTAAGTACGACCCATTCCGCATCTTTAACGTGGGTAACGACGGATACCTACACGTCCGAACAAAAGAAATACTTCAAAACAGCATGTCAGTTCATTTACTCACTGTAATATGCAGCCGTATTGTTCTTCATAATACTTTTCAACAGTGACTTCTTTACTCTCTTTCGACTTCCATTGAAACTTTTGAGTTGATGCTGGATCTCCTAGTCCACGAATCTCATAGAGTATTGGTTTGTCGGCATTTTGTGATCTTACACGAAGACCTGATTAACAAAATAAAGCATCTTGCCTGTGACTGAGACACAAGCTGACTTCTTACTTCGACAATGCTTCAGGAGAAAATCGACGTCTTGTTTGTATGTCGGGTTCTTAACATCGAGAAATTTTACAACATCATCACCATACGCTTTGGTGATGTTTCGCTGACGACCATATGTACGTTTACCCGACGGACTATGCAACATGATCTCACGAAGAAATCCGAGAAAAGGCTGCTTCTTTAAAAACACCGTGTGTTTGACTAAAGTAACCGAAAACTTTTTGTATTTACGAGTACTGCGTTTTCATTTACAAGCACTTACCATCAAGATTCATAAGAAGTGGATATCTTCCGTCAGCAAATACCAAACATGAATAGAATCCACACCAAATCGCTTTTCCAAGACCGAGATCCCATTCACCATGCTGTCCGTCTTTTGTAGAAGAGAAGTATGATGAGTTGTGAATAAACTCGGCCTGTGAAGAGCAACGCTCATGTAATGCTACCGACAGAACTTGTTTAATTTCGTGCAAATTTTCAGAAGCGAAGTTAGACGTTCTAGTTCTATCGAATATCTCTCTTGTATTGTTCATCAAAGCCAAATCCACTGAACTTCCTACTTTTCGAACAATTACGTCGTGTAATTCTTGTCGATTGTAGCGGTTGGGTCCATTGATTTTGACGGCTGGGCTCTAGAAGATGGTGGCGGTTTATTGGTAGCGAATAAGCGAAAATTGAATGTAACTTACAGTTTCATCGATGTTGGGTAAGGGTTTACCCAATACGAAAATAGTCGATTGATTGTCGAAGACAATATGATGTTGATCAATGTCGGGATCACTCTGTAGATACTGTTTAAGCCAAGTGTGGTAGATTAAACTGAAATTGAGAGAACAGTGTGTATGTAAAATTGAAATGATGGAGAAAATAGTAATACCGTCGACGGTCACGGTGAATCTCGAACTTTTTCTTGTTGAGCATCTCAATTCGATATTTATAAACGAGACCGTGATTTGGATGATTAAGTATGGGGAAAAGGTTGATTAAGACTTCAATGGGTTCACCAATTGTGCCAAGTTGATCAGGTTTGGTTGGTCGATCATTTTTATGAAAATCAGGATCAGTCAGCGTTGACACATTCCAAAAAGTATCTTGTAGTTGTGTAGGAGCTTTCAGATGTCTCCCACGACCTACTGTTCTAGAAGAGTTTGATGAGTTGCCTGCCATTGATGAGATACCACTGGACGCTGTTGAAAACGGTCTTTCGCTGGTATTTTCATTGCTTGGTGAGGATGTGTTGGTAGGTGAAATACTTACTTCGTCGATCGTAGTTGATGGTGAAGGTTGGTTTTGCGCTTGTATTGTTTCGTCAATTTTTTCTGTAGGTGAAGTTACTGAGGGTGGTGGAGGAGCGTTCGAATCGGTTTTTGCTCTACCGCGTCCACGGCCCCTACCGGTTTGCGACGAAGACATGAATTTTCTTAGTGAAGGATATGATAGTAATGAAATATTATCTTGACTTATAAGACTACAGAATTGAATGGGTTTTTCTGGGACTGGGAATTTTTACTTTGTTTTTTCTCGTTCTGGTTCTTTCAATGTTTTCTCATAGGTTAGTTTAGTGACCGAAGCACTCGAGTTCCGAAATGTGGATAGCAGAGGTCGTAAGTTGTCATTATTTCTTTTCCTTGTCTTGGCTTTTTCCCATATTTGCAGATATATATAAATTATACAGTTTTATTTTAGCTGGTGTTATATTTTCTCTTATTTTACTATTTTGAAAAGTTGTAGTCTGAGAATAATTGCATACTAAGAATCGAAAAAGCGAAATGATCGGTATATACATGCGTTAAGAATTTTGAAGAATCCTTATGAGAGATTCAAATCTTTAAGTAGAACAGTATGATTATCATTTATTTCTCATTCATAGAATTTTATCAAGTTATTTTGTCACTCTATTTTTTATTCAGTATCACAGTTGAATAGGAAGCACTTTGGTGAATCTGAGAGGACATTTGTTAGACTTGTCAGAAATAGTTAGACAACAAAACAATCCAAGAATAAAAATTGAGAAACTAAATGCTGAGATCCAAATAATTGAAACGATGTTCTATTTGCAAATGTGTGTTCTGCATTGTTTATTCAAATATTGAATTGAAAATTTCATTAAATGATAGTATTGTACGTTGACGACAGTCACCAACACTCGATTGATGCAACGAAAGTACACATATACCATAATAATGAACACATGCAGCAGCTACCACAAATACGTGAAAAATTTGATGACTTTGAAACTGAAAGAAAAAACTTCAAAATAACAAAATTGAATACAAAATTCATTACCCAAATATCAAAATAACCAGGAGCTAATCGTTCCGGTATACGAGCTATTCGAAATAAAACAAGAATCTATCGATATTCATCTAAGCATCATTAACTTACCCGCATAGAGAGAAGCACCGGTAATATATAATACGGCCATGACGACTAGCCATTGGGCAGCACCAGCTAAAATATTTAAAGAATGAATAATTGTACTACCGATATGAACTTATGCTTTGTTTTCTTTGCTTTCAGAATGATAGAAATTTTCAAAATATTATTTATGTGAAATCCATCCGAAAACTCTTTTTTAATTCGTGCAGTGTTGCTGTTTTTACATACTTGTAAATGCATGTTTAAATCCGAATAATAATATATAATGACAAGTTGGGAAAAAACCGAAAAGACCAAATGCAATGAAAAGAACTAGAGAAATAAAATAAAACAAAGCATCAACCCTTGTCTGTCTATTTAAACTTACGTGCTCGACATGTACGATATTCGGGTGCCGCGAATTTGTCCCACATTGAAACGATTATACATCCAGTACCTAATGAAATTGTCACCAATAAGTAAGCTATTTTAGCTCCGAATTCACAATAGAAACCATAATAAATCCATGGAATAAATGAAGCAATTATTAATATCGATATACCACAGTAATCAAGTCTAAAATTATGTTTGCACAAAAAAGAAATAGTAGAAAACGGAGATCAAGCCAAGACAAGTTTTTCTTACTTGTTAAAAAGTTTGGAAACTTTTGGCGAATGACAATATAGAGTATGGTACAATGTTGAAAATAATAAACATAGAATGGCTCCAAGAAAAAATGCACCAAAAGTGATTTTTTTCTCAATGTGAACTTCACTTGATGGTCTCGAAAGAAAGTAAATGGCAATAATGATAAAAAATAGTGTACCCAATAAATGTGTCCAAATATTAACTGTTTCTGTATGAAGACGAAAAATAGACGCAAAACATTCCTTGAAACTTGGCATCGGTGGACGATGACCCGATATGAGATATTCATTATCAAGTAGCCAATTAGGTAAATGACTATGATCGACAACATATTGTACAACACGTTTACCAACTTCTTTGGCTTGTTCAGCACATTTCGTTGGTACTTCAAGTACGGTGTCGATTAAATCTTCATCTTCATCAATTGCATTTCTTTTCAATTGATTAGAATAACCTAATAAGTAGTCTGTTGTTGTATGATTTTTATCCATGGGTTCAGTCTTATAATAAAATAGAAAAAACTAGTTTTTCATCTGTTATAACTAATCAATAGTTAACTTACTGCTAGTCGATCGGGTAATCGCCGTCGAACGTCTTTTTTATCACTTAATGTTTCGTTTTCGATCATTATGATGTCAATCGGGTAAATTGATATGATATGATATGATCTAAAATGAATCATTAAATGCAGAATTCAAGTGAATTCTAAAATGTATCACCTCAAACATCTAGTTAGATTAATAGATGAACAACAAGTGGAATATATTATTGAAATAAGATGAAAAACGATTAAATCTATATCGTCAAGTTTACATTGATATACATACGAATGAATGCATGACAATAGAATATCATGATAAACATGAATACAAGGAGCGTTTTGTTCGATTGAAACTGAAAAAGTTTACTTAATGTTTATGCTTACAAAAACAGAACAGTAACTTAGGAAGAATATTACATGCAAAACCGTAAAAAATCGAAATAAACATATACAGAATTAATGTAGTATGAAACCATAAAACTAAGGAAGAGAACTTCACGAATATAACGTATAGGTCAAGTTTAGTATGATTAACTCATGATCGTAGCTAGTGGAACTGAATCTGAACCGAGCATATTTCGGCAATCACCGAAGAAATGCTTTTGATTGTGTGATAATACACAAATGCCATAGTAATGAACACAGGCAGCAGCAACAACGAATACATGAAAGAGTTGATGACTTTGAAACTTAAATTAAAAAACACAAGAAATTTTCTTATGAACTAAAAACAAGATGAAATTTTCATTTTGTTTTTCATACCCAAATGTCAAAAAGACCAGGTGCTAGTCGTTCAGGTATTCGTGCTATATAAGAACATAAGAACTCAAATCATTAAAATCTGAACTGTATTTACCAGCATAAAGACAAGCACCAATAAGATAAAGTGCAGCAACCCACAGTAAATATTGAATGGCACCAGCTGAAATAAAAAAATAACACAAATTTTGATCAATTCACTTTAAAATGAAATTTAATCGATTGAGAATATGAAAAAACCTTGACAAGATTGCTTCATGTATTCGAATTGCGTAACATAGAATGACAAAGAAATCTCCTAGACATCATACCTGTGAAAGCATGTTCAATACCAAATCGAATCATATAATGACACGTTGGAATAAAACCAAATACAGCAAATGTAATAAAAAGTACTGTAATATTTCATGAAAAAACGTTTTCATGTTTTAACTTTTCATAAATAACTTACAAGCTCGATATACTCGATACTGAGATGAAGAAAATTTATCCCACATTGAAATAACGATACATGCAAGACCTAATAAACCAATCAGTGTTAAATAAACCACTTTCGTACCAAACTCGCAATAGAACTGATAGTAGAGTAATGGAACGATAGATCCGATAATCAATAATGCTATTCCGCAGTAATCAAGTCTAAATATGAATGTTTGATCGATAGTTAATGCATTGATAGTAACGTTTTTCTTTTTCTCTCGTCTTACTTGCTGAAAAATCTTGAAATCTTCGGTGAATGGCAATAGAGAGTATGATACAATGTCGAACATAGAAGACAAAGAATAGCTCCCAAAAAAAATGCACCAAATATTAATTTCTGTTCAACATGAACTTCACTTGATGGTCTTGACGTAAAATAAATAGCAATTACGATAAAAAATAGTGTACCCAATAAATGTGTCCAAATATTAACTGTTTCTGTATGAAGACGAAAAATAGACGCAAAGCATTCCTTGAAACTTGGCATCGGTGGACGATGACCAGATATAAGAAATTCATTATCAAGTAGCCAATTAGGTAAATGACTATGATCGACAACATATTGTACAACACGTTTACCAACTTCTTTGGCTTGTTCAACACATTTCGTTGGTACTTCAAATACGGTGTCGATTAAATCGTCAGCTTGATTATACAAATTACTGTAGGATAGATGAGAAGGATTACGATGAATATTAGTATGCTCTTGATCAATAGATATAGATGGTTCACTCTACAAATGAAATGCATCTTGTTGAAGTTTTAAGTAATTGAATCAATTATTTATGAAAAGATAGGATAGAGGGTTGTTACCATACATGGTGAATTGTCTCATATTAGATGTATAAGATATTAGCATTTTATTTAGATAGGCGAACAAAGCAAGTGTATGCATATGACTAGTACTCAACAGATGACTATTATTGCAAGATCATACGAGACGACAAGCAAACAAGACGAGTATTGCGTCATCGAAGTCAAACTTATGTAAAATAAAATAGATAAAAAAAGGATTTGTCACGTCGATTATTACAGACAAGAAAGCAAAAATCTCATCGATAAACCTCTAGTATTTGCTGTTGCACAATAAATAGCATGTTTTCTATTTAAAATTTTGAGACATTTTAAAGATGTTGTTTTTAATCAGTGATTCTTACCCGTCGACGTAATACGGCTCTCTGTCGCATGGTTTGTTCAAGTGGATCTCGATCATTCACAGGAATCGTATCTGATAATAACTGATCTTTGATTTTTTTATATGAATAATCCATTAATATGAATAGTTCTGTTTTGCTTCAAGAATGAATATCTGAAATAATTCTAGATAATAAAGTATATCCAAACATTTAATCATTTGTTTAAAAACAAAAATATGAACAACATTGAATAGATAAACTGAGAAATGTCAAAGAACTCGCTAGATTAAATTTATATGAATACAGCAAGGGAAAAATAATACTACTGTTAAGGTTGTAAAGGATAACCATTCACAATTGATCCATTTTTTGAAGATCTTAACATTGGATGATGTGAATAAACATTAGCTGGTTGTTGTTTAGGATCGATGATTGGTTGAGGTAAAAATGACAACGAATTTAAGTAATCTGTAAGAAGTGAACGAACAGAAAATATGGTTGTATTTGTTTTTTTATTTCAAGTTAACGTACTTGGCATTTGAGATTGTGGTCGTACACGTGGTATTGGACTACGATATGAAGCTGATGCACCAGGCGCAGCTGATGTTGGTGGCATATAACCGAGATAGGTGGAAAACGCTGATTGACTTTGTGGCGATGGAAAACTAGGTGCACCATTACGATTTACTGCCTGTGATGATGAAGAAGAATATGCTGAATTTGGACTAAGTGGTCCTAAAAAACGATTATATTTTCTCTGTCATTGTTTTGATTGCGTTAATAGAATACTATTTTACGTGTGTGTATTGGAGGCATTACAGTTGAATGCGAAGATTTATTCGATGGTGATGAATAAATATGAGATGGTGTTGGACTGCGAGGTCGTTTTGAACTAATATTTGTTGATGTTGTCGTTGGAATAAATGATGTTGGTTGAGATGGTTGTGGTGGTTTATATGCTAGTAAACGATGAGATGGTTGCGCTGATAGATAATGTTGAGGATGATGAGCGTATTGTGTCATATGAAGATCTTGAAAAAAAGTTGCAAAGTTGCTTTTTATAGTTGAATAGACAAATCTCAAATGAGTTTCATTTATTTTACTTGGTGAATAAAGACTCGTCCATGATGGTTCTTTTGTTAAAGTTTGTTGGGAATGTTTTCGTCGATCTTCTTCAGTTAATGCTCGTTTTAATAAATTATACTGTTCATATTTTTGTTGTTCTAATTCTTTTAATAATTGTTCTAATTCCAATATAGCTTTTGCATTATCTTCTAATTGTACTTTTGATGATGAGAGTGCTTTAGCCTAAAGTAAAATTATCTAAATTCTTTGATCTTCTCCTATAGATTGAATTCTTAGCGTCAATTTACTTCGTGATGTCTTCAGAATAGTGTCGAATTATCATTTGCTCATTCATAAGAACTACTCGAATTGTAGGTACGAAGGGCAATGGCTGATCAACAAGCAACTATCGATGTGCTGGGTACTATACCAAAAGCTTGCGTTCAATTTGAATTACATAAGGATCTATTCAAAGTAATAGAGTAGCGAATCGTGAATATTTTGTTGAGTGTGTTCGGGAAGATTTAATTTCTTAAACAATAAAATTAGTTATTATCATTTCTTAGCTAAAATCTATGAGTTAGAAGATGATCTTCATTTTCCATCATGTACAAACTAATGATTTTAATTTTCAGCTATGTTCTTGATAACCGATGTACTTAATTTCGATCTATTCATGATGAGCATTATGAGAAAATAAAATGTATCGCATTTTTGCTTAGAAAAATGTTTTAATGACAGAAAAAAATTACTGGAACTAACACTATTGATTGTATTTTCTTCTATAAATTTTCTTATCGATAGAAATCTGCTATAATTGAATCGAAAACTTTTATCAAATATGTTTTATTATAAAAGTTCGAATGTGATGAAATTATACCGACATGATTCAAGATGTGAAATATTCAATATTTAATCGAAAAAGAATTGTCCCTTCATATATTGCATCCTGTGCAGTTTTGTTGTCAATGACTCATCTTGAGAAATGATTCATAAACAAGACGTCAAAAATTTTAATTAAGAGTCAATAAAATTATTCTGCCATCTATGATTCATATTGTATCATTCGACTTAAATGACGTCGCTCGTAAATTACGAGCATTATTATCCCATGATTGAAAAATCGTCCATACCTGTTAAGTCATTGCTAATATGGATATCGAAATGAATCGAACAAATGTAGAATATCAACATCGGCTACAGTAGTTTTTTCGATACGAACTTTAGAAGATTTATATCAGGGATGTCAATCGAATTTTGCAACTGGAGTACAGGAGAAAAATAGTTCCTAACAACAAAACTCTGATGTTCAACAGTCGAAACAACTTGAAATTTCAAAGAAAAAGTTTCTATTAATTCCTTCCTCTTCTTTTAAATATTTGTAGATAAATCGTACATATCGAAGAAATTCTTCTTGAAAATAGAAAAAAGACCTTTTCTGCACGTCTTCTTTGTTTATCTGCTTCATTGGCATCTGCCTCTTCCTTTTTTCTTTGCCGTTCACGTACGATATGACGCTTCAATGCATCACGCATGTCTCTTGTTAATCTTGGACGTTCAATACTTAAAGTGGGCATCTGTGTTCTTTCTTGTCAAGTAATCTGAAAAATAATAAATAATTTTCTTTTTTCTTCTCAATATCTGGCTTTTCGTATGAAAAAGCAGCAAACGGGAAAATCACACGTAAAAACAAATCGTGTCAACAAAAAAATAGTAATAATAATAATAATCGTAATAGTAGTAATAAATAGAAACAGGTGAGTACAATTGTTCGTTTTCGGTTTCTTTTCTTTTTCCGTTAGTAAGTATAGATGAAAAGTTTGGAAGCATTCATAAGCATAGGATTCAATCATCGGAAAGCGAGTAATAGATTATGAAAATAGTCATAAACTTGTGGTACAATGGCACCAATACTCGAATCAATTAAATCTTTTAAATAACTGATGGCTTTTTCATCGTCAAGATCAAGACGGAATTTATCGAGCAACTAAAATTAGACGACAAAGAAATCATTTTAATTTAACACAACGTGTTTCTTTTTGTCTTTTCTTTCTGTAATTACTTTTTTAACTGTTTTATCACGTTCTAGCGCGATATCAGGTATATTTGCATCAAGCATAAGTGAAAATAAATTGGCAAAGACATTTGCATGTCTAAAAACGAATTAAATAAAATTTTAAATCTATCCGATACGATACGACATAGAATAAATGAATCAATAAATAGGCAACAACTAATATTTACTTGCGAAGAATAATGAAAGCAGTAAAGCAATGACGTAAAAAGTCAAGAAAACGTTTATCATCTAACATTTCCATCATGTCTTTTGAAACACGCATGGCTTGTGGTAATGGTTTTGGATCACGACCCATTATAAAACCAAAATCAATGTGAAACAGTTGACCGGAATCTCTCAGTAACAGATTATCTAAATGTCGGTCGCCTACACCTAATAGATAGGTCACTACACAGTATCCAGCTGAAAGAAGTCGAAAACAAAATATTCTTTTGAAATTTTAAACAAAAAAACAAACGTCAATAGATATATTAACTGACCACAACTTTTAACGTAAGCATCCATAACTTCATGAGAAATGCCAATATCATTTTGAGTTGTATCATCGCTATTTGTAATTGGTGCTTTACTTTGTAAGTATTGTCGAATTGTACGACTACGTTCCAGTACTTTTCGTAAAGGTTGAGAATCGATAAATTGCACGAAACCTTAAATTAGAGATATATGCAGTTATATGTATGTCAATGTAGCTTAAACCCCTCCCCAGAATAAAAGGCCATGGCCTTCTATTATGAAAATTTACATCACTCCTCCGACGGTGGCCTACTATTGTGGGCTATGTTTTTGCCAGGATTTAACGAGAAAGTTTTAAATATTTTTTTCCCATCAAAGCAGACATTTTTAGCAGTCAAATACTGGAAAACCAGGTTTTTACTCGGAAAAAGGTTATGTTTTTTCACAAAACCTTGATTATTTTACAAAAAAGCCATATTTTCTAATGAAAAACCAGGTTTTTTAATGCTATAACCTGAAAATCCACTGGATTTCTTAAAAAAGCGTCTGGACATCCCATGGCCTTCTATTAGGTCTTGTGAACTTTTTCTTGGGGGTACCCTTCTAATATGGGATGGCCTTTTATTCTAGACGGGGGGGGGGGGGGGTTTGCTCGAATATCTCTTCGTGCTCTATTACTTTTATCTTATCAACATGCGAACACTATACATGTAAATATTTATGATATTGCGGCACGCATTGTCACATGATCTTTAAAAGATTAAAAACGATTGAAAAAAGGAAAAGAAAATTCTTTACTCATATCATTAAAAAGAGATTTATTTGTTCCACAAGTTCTTGTCTTTTCCTCATTAGATATCTCTATACTAACTCTTACCTAGAAATAGAGAAAAAAACACATCGCAAAATGACAACAATTACAAATACGCAATTTGCTTGTTATTATCGTGTTCGTCTTCGACAAACATTTTCTTTCTATGTCACTATTCAAGTGAATAGATTGATTAGCTATTTAATTTTTTCAGCATATTCTGCACAGACAAAAAAGAAAAGTATTCATTCAAGAAGCATCTTTATATTTATGCTTGATTGATTGATAACATAGAAAATTATTCAAACAAAAATTTAAAGAATTTTTTAAAATCACCATTCATGGTACGCTGTCTTTTCATTACAAAAACAAAACAGAACTCGTTTGAATCTAATGAAAATAAATAAGTACCAAATTATATTTACCATATTTTAAACTTGTTGATAAAACTTTATATGGAGTTAATTTTAAATCAATATTTTCTTTCCGTAGAATCTAGACAATAAAAAAACTTTGAATTATTTTTTATGTCATTCAAATTTGTTGATTTAGTTTTTTCTTCTAGAAAACAATAATTATTGATCTTACTCGATCCATTAACATAATTATTTGTAATATAAGTTGATCTTGCCGAAGATCATCACCATTCTTAAATATGATTGGATATTCTTGACCATCTACTGATTCACATACGAATAGAAATGGTAATTTAGCACTCTAATAGTAGAAAACATAGTCATACAGAAATATTGTGGATCTCGTTACATTAAATAAAGAATGAATAAGATTACTTTGAATATTTTGACTTTATCAGGATTGATTCGTCGAATTTTAACTTCGGGATCGAGTGGTAAGGGTATTGGATCGAAATTAAGAAAATTAAATTTAACTGGTGAGTCATCACCGGCTAATAATAAATTACGAAGCTTGTCTTCCTAATTATTTAAGATATTTTAATTTAGATTTTATTTTCATGAATCAAACAAACTAACTTTAACTTTGGCTGTGCCTTGTACACGTTTCACTATATTTGTTAACTCCACAAGTTTATCAACAAATTTTTTTTGTGCTTCTATTGATAAACGTACTTGTCGAGTTTGTTCATTTACCTATGTATCGATATATGACAAGAAATAATTTGAATGCAATATGACAAAACAAAAAAAAAGGCTTTTTGATTCTTCTATTCATAAGAGAAGCTTTACAAAGTCTACTTTTAGAAACGAAAATTTTCAGGGATTCATAATAAGAAGTTGCACGTGTATGACTAGTACATCTTTTCTAGAAACATACATTATTCAACGTGCAGCAAAAGTTTATTCGTTGTTTCTTTCTTCGAAGATGTCTAACTACTACTAAGACAAGTTTTGACAAGATACATGATGTAATGTCTCTATTGCTTTCATTATCAACCTAATCAAATTAAGTTAATTAGTTCTAAAATTCAATTATGAAATCAGCTACACTTATTGTAGTTTATAGCGTACCATGTCAACTCTGTATCATGCACACTCAAAAACATTGATTGATAAGAGTTATTCCCTAAGAAAACATATTTTTCAGAAGAATCTCTATCATCTAGATTTGTATCGGAAAAAATTTCAAAATAAAGTGTGTTTAGATTATTCAAGAAATCACTGCAGATACCTCCTTTCTATTTTAACGACTATCTATACACGTACACATTAGATAGAATTCTCACTAAAATTTCTCAATACATATAGTTAATACCATTTTTATTAAACAAAATATTTGAATTCGAATATGAAACTTACACATAAACAGAAAAACATATACTTCGTGCTCATTATCCATGCACCGGAAATAAAATTCATTCTACTGGTTGTTATACGAAGATGAATTAGAAAACAAATTCTAGCAATCAAATAAGAAAATGACTCTTCAAACGCGACATCAAAGATTCTTGGGGAAATTCTAAACGAAATTTTCGAAATTTTGACTCATTTTCTCAGTCAATCATTCGAAAAAGAAATATTTCATCTTCAAATTTTTCTAGCACGCATTAAATATACTTACCGTATTAAGCGTAGTACTAAGTCGGTTTACAAACATTTGATATATATCACTGATGGCTTTATCTTTTGATGCAGTATTATTTTCACATTCAACATATGCATACCTACGAATATTGAAGATTAATTAAAAGACTATAAATAGAAATCAATAACTAACCAAAATAAATAATTGGCTACAACTGGTTTTTCACATGCACGTTGAATAAGAAATGTTGATAGATCAACCTGAAAAACGACAATTGATTTCATTTCATTTTATTAAATGAAAATAATTCACTTACTTCTAATGTCGAAGATTTATTTGGATCACTACACATGGAATCAGATTGTCCAATAGCATTAGCAAAACATTCATAAGCACCCATCGAACTAGAAAATATTGATTTGAATTTTTTCTTTTTTTTCGTCGAATCTTATGATAACAAACCTATTCTGTTCTTCTCCTACAAGTTCTACAATCGAACTATTACTTATATCATAGCGTTCATATCGTAAAGCTTGTACCAATTGTAAAAGGTACAGAAGAAGATCCTAAATGTATGCAACAAAAAAAGATATATATATCCATCATTCTCAAACATGGACTGTTAACGAAAACAGAAATGCTCACTTCGTCTGGTGCTTGCCGAAGCCGTGAAACTGCATATGAACGAACTTTCGGATGATGATAGGTAGGACCAAGTAATTCGAGTGCATCTTCCGTGTCCATAGTAACCCATTGTTGTAGTAAATCTAGTGCTTGCTTAACTTCTTCTTCTTTATCCCAATGAACGCATTGTAGAAATTTTGATAGTGCTTTTTGATGTTGCGATAGAAAAAATCGATATTTCCATACTAAGTCTTGCTCGTCATCAGAAAGATATTGTCCCGGTGGATACGCTATGATTTGCATAAGTTTATCCCTTTGTTCAAGTGTTGGCTTCAAATCTTTATCTAATGCTTTACGAGCACTACGTGATAGTTTTAGATGTTTACTCTCCACAATATTTTCCTATAAATTAAAAAGAAAAGTAAATTTAAACTAAATATTAATTCTCATCAAATTCTATTACAAGGTCAATTTCAGGGTCATAAACAACAAGATCAGTGTAGCCAATTGGATAGTTGAGTACATCATCACATTTCTAATTTAGAAAGATGTTGTAAAATTTACATCAAAAATCAAAATTTTTAATACCGGTTCAAAATAAAGGACAATACATTCGTTATCATTGATCATAGTTCGAGCAAATTCAATTATTAATAGTATCGATTTTGAATTCGACCGTTCTTTATCTAGACATGTTCGTGTTTTAGCTAATGTTAATTGATCAAGCCATTCTTGATTTATTGTATGACCATCACATTGAGTTTTAATTAACTAAAAGTCAATCAGGAAGCAAAGCAAAGGGTAAAAATTGTTCAATTGAATTTAGTCATTACTTTAGCTATGCGACTCAATTCATCTAACATTGGATAAGCACTTTCATCGTTCCATGTTATGTTCAGAGGTTTAGATGTTATTTCTTTGCGATTATATTGAAGATTAGCAGTCGTTATTATCGGTGCCGAAGCTATGGGTTTTATATTTTGATTCGTATGATTACTAAGAATTTGTTCATGATTAGATATTGGTTCAATTTTTCCTGGCGTCGAAGAATTTAATTTAACATCAGGCGGTACATTGGGCCAAATTTTTAAATCATAAATCCCCTGTCGTAATGTTCTAAAATTAAATCGTTGGAAATCTACAACCGATGTCAAGCTCAAATAACTCTACCCATCTGTGTCGAATAATGATATTGTGGTACTTCCTATGATTCGAACTTGTGTTGGTGATATTATCTCATGAATTGATATTGCAAGTATTGCATGTCGTGGTAAGTCACAATACCTTAAGGGTAATGTTAACCATTCGTTCCAACTTAATGAAGAAGATTTTCAAATAAAAATAAAAAATGCACTCAAACATGAATTCATTCGATTTCTTACTTCCATTTATCAGTGAATGACTTGAATGATGTTTGAACAGGCATACAGAGTGATTGTCCATGAGAAAAAATTTGACAAAGTACATAAGGTTCACTGCGTCGGGTATCACTTAAATTGCGAATAAATGATGAGCTATTAGAAAAGAATATGTCATTAATAGGCTGTTGTTGCTGTTGCTGTGTTCGTTCACCATCAATGGAAGCACTATGAAAATATGAATAACGATAGACAATTAAAATAATATATGGTGCAACGATAATATAAAGTGATTTATTTTACATTTTTATTTGAATTCGATCTTCAAGTTCATGACTATGCACAAAATGAAATTTTTCAGATGCCGCTGACATTGTTTTGACTAGATCATCTAGAATACTAGATAATCAGTTGCAACATGAATTATGTTTCCATGTAAAAAAATACAAGTGTAGATGAGTAAACCGTCAATAGGTTATGAGATATTACCACATGACTTGGCATCGCACTGATTGTGGCGAGATCTTTACCAGAGAAAACATTTTATTGGCTTGGCTTGTACATCCAACTATCGGCATTGTTTGTATGTTTTCTGAGTCTGTTGAGAAGAAGTCATAAAAAGAGTGAAGTCATTTTGAAATATGAATCAAACTTCGAAAAAAAATGAATTTTCAATTGGTCGATAAAAACACAAATGGAACTGAAATATATAGGTACACACCGACCAACAAACATGAGCAAGGAGTATAAGAAAACAATTTGAAACAGTTAATAATGTTAAAAAATTAATACTTCTCAAAATAGAAATTCGAACTAGGAAATATAGTATATGCCAAGAAGTCAGCAGCAGTTAAAAAACACCATGCATGAAACTGATGTCTAGTCTAGATGGCGTTTCTCTTATTAAAATCTGTGGTTAATGGCAATGTACTCGTAGTCGTTCTTCGGAAAATAAGAGTGTACTCATCAAGTGTGTCTTGTTTACGACATCATTAAAAAGTTGCACCATACCATTCTTATTTTCTAATATCTGATGAAGCAACAACATTTGTCTTTTTCAACATTTGCCATTTTCCTATTTTAGATTTCTGACTGATACGTTGTACATGTTAGTTCTTGTGAATCATGTCAGTAAGATGTTCCAATAGAATCAAGCGTACATCACTCTAGGCCATAATTTGAAATGAACGAACCGACACAATAGTTATCATCGGTTTTTTCTTCCATCAATGATAATCGAAGTCAATTCAGAGAAGTATGTGTCTGACACTTAATGAACGCCGTAGAACGACAAAGCAAGGATACATGTATTCTTATCAACTCGACAATTGCCATAGTTCGAAACCATTGATTTGCTACGATAGACAGGAAAAAACCTCAGAGAGCATCTCGTTATCTAGTATCGTACACGATAGAATTATTTTAAAGTTAATTATCTTGAATAAACGATTCATGAAAACGTTGGTTCCATCTGATAAATCTTTAATTTTCGTATGTAATTTTGATGGAAGGATTTCGAGAGTTCGATATTGAACAACCGAAAACCCAGCTTTGCTCAGTTAGATCATGTTAACATGTTTCGATTTGTAAGAGAATGTTCTCGAATATAGCTATAGAATTCGATTGAAGTAAAATTTTCTAATACTCTCATGTTGTTTTTACTGATTATTTTTGAGGAAACCGCAAGTTTTTAAGTGTTACCCTCGATGATTTATTAAGTTGACATTGTCAAGTTTTTCAATTTTTAGCATCGATAAGAAACAAATGAGTTTATGCACATTTGCTGTATATTATTTTCATATATTGTCCTATTTTTACATAAAAATATCTTTTGCATAACAATATGCAAATAATATTTATTTTGACATTGTTCCACATTAATTAGTTCCTGCCTATCTATGAAGTCTTGAGTCACTTTGTTATACAGAACAATGTGACAATAGATACTTTGTCGGAACACATTACGATACGTTTTTGTACATGGTTTCACATTTCTAATTGAAACTTTGCATGATAAAATAATTGACGTATTCAATAAGTCATGAATAAATCATATTTCTTTAGGATTAAATCGATTCGAAACAAACCTATATTTATCAAACTGTTTTTGTAGACGATTGATGATATATAGAAAACTGAAAACGAAAGAGAAATTCAATCATTCACAAGAGCCATGTTTTATCGGCGATATTTATCAATAGTATGCTTATATAAAAAGGTAATCTAATTGTGTATGTTTTAGATGTTATTATTAAAAACTTTCTCAATATTTTTAATATCGTGCTTGTGCTATAAAATTGATCTAGTGCAAACGCGGCGTGTAAGTTAAATAATTTAAAAATAAACATGCCTATCTGTCGCCTTAATGCTGAAAATCCTGTATTTCGTGCACCGTTGCTTTTTATATTCAGTATTACTTTAACTTGTCTCTTGATAATCATTCTGCATGAATACTTAACTCGGGTACTGACATTCTTTCATAAATTTTTATCTACAACTCAATCTTTTATTTTTTTTTGTTTTCGCTTTGAAAATCTTTCATTTTAGGTAAAACATGGCGTACGTGAAGTCGGTGCTAAGCAATATCAATGTTTTTCAACACTATCCGATAATTCTGATGATTTTCGTCAAAATTTACTGAGACCTTTATTAATTGAACGAGTATCAGGTACACCGGGCAATGCTAAAGCTAGACAATTCCTTATTTCAAAACTACGATCGCTCAATATGTGGAACATTGAACTTGATACATTCGATGGCAAGACACCCGTAAAATTTCAAACTAGTTTCTAATCTCTGCACACATGTAATGGATTTTCAATTCTAGGATGGTAACGTAGAATTTACGAATATTGTAGCTACTCTCGATCCAAAAGCAACTCGTCGTCTTGTCCTTGCTTGTCATTATGATTCAAAAAAAATACCGAATTTTGTTGGTGCCACAGATAGTGCTGTACCATGTGCTATATTACTTGATTTAGCAATCAATCTTCAAAAGCAACTGAATACATTAAAACAAAATGTAGGATAGAAAGAAATATATTTGAACATTTCATTTTTCGCATTTTACTAGGATGGTAATCCAACTTTACAATTGATTTTTTTCGATGGTGAAGAAGCTGTTAGAGATTGGACGGCAACCGATTCACTTTATGGATCGAGGTAATAGAAATTCGACTTTGTCAATTTTTTTATACCTGAAAAAATCCACATGAGGATAAATCTACCTGAGAACAAAACGGAGTAGTGATTTGCTCTTGTTTGAAGATTTGTTTTCCTTGAAGAATAGAGTCGTCATCCGTTCGAACAACATGCTTTTCTAATTGTATTTCGTTGAATTCTTCAATAATAGATTTTTTCGTACGCAGAAATTCAAATCCGATTGTGATTAGCTGTATTGATTGAATACTTCAAAGTACATGTAAATAAAGGTGCTATTTTAAATTCCTTCCAATCAAACATTTCAATGATAACATGATACAGAGAAGCTTGTCTATAAATAGAAAATCATTGTTAAGGTATTACATTTATCATTACTTTTCTACGCGTAAAAATTAACCGGTGAAAATAACAGACATGAAACTTAAGTGTCTTAAAATTATTTTAAATAATAGCCAAGGTCGACAATTCAGATCTACGATAGAATTTGAATACATGTGTTATGAGTCAGTCTCAATAATAGAACAGCGATAGAATATTAATCGAATTTCATATAATTTGAATGTACGTAGTCTACGGTAAAATTCCTAACGATGACTGATGTTCAGTGTTGACTATTGGCACTCGAATTGTTTTCAATTTAGACATTTAGCAAGTACAATGCGTAATACAAATGTTCAAGGGCAATACAATTTAAATCAAATCGATGCAATAGTTAATCAAAATCAATTGAAATGTTCGAAATTTTTTTCTTTACATTTTATTTTCTAGGATATGTTTGTTTTACTCGATTTAATCGGACACCAAAGTGTGAAATTCATGAATTTTTTTGATCGAACCACTGGAAAATATTACAATAGATTACAAAATATTGGTTAGCTATTTCCAAACAGTTGACCATAATTGATTAATATATATTTTGTTTCAATGTAGAAACTCAACTTCTTCGTGCTTATACTAATAATGTACATAAACGATCAGTATTTTCATCAACTGTTCAAGGAAGTTTTATCGAAGATGATCACGTACCATTTTTACACTTAGGTAATCTGAAATAAAAACGAGCAGATATGATGATTATAAGATTTTGACCATAGGAAGATTTATGAATTATGAACTAGATACTAGAAAGTTTATCTACATTCGTTTCTTTATTCTACTATATTTATTTAAGATGTGCCAATTCTTCACTTGATTTCTGTACCATTTCCACCGACATGGCATACAGTTGCTGATAATGAAGCAAATCTTGACTTCCCATCAATTACACATATTCGAAATATAATGAAAATATTTGTTATTGAATATCTTCATTTAACACAGCAAATATGTTAATCTTCTCATTTTATAATATAGAAAATAATATGACAAGAACAGTGTTTTGCTGCACATCGACAATTGTCTTTGTGGTTGTTTGTTTGTCTTTTTTTTCTGTGATTAAATTATTCCACACGTCTAGTTTTTTCTTAATTTATACATTGTATAAATGAAATAAAACTTTTCGAACGAAGAATGATGATTAAGAAATATAATTTGTTTTCTTTTGTAAAATTCGAATGAAACACATCGAAAAATTTTAACTTAATAAATCAATATCAAACATCATGGTTGAAATAATGGAATGAGTTAGATAAAATTTCAAGAGTAGTTCAATAGTGTGGTGGATTGATGTTGAAAATAATTACATAATTTCTATTAACAGAGAGGAATACATTGTATTTCTCTCATATTCCTGTAGACCGTTTACGATATTGTTGTGAAAGACTAATTTATGTCATGCTTCGAAGGAAAGCATTTGTTCGCATTCACACAAGGTTACTGAAATTAATCATCTAATTGATAAGAGTGAAAGCAAGGTTTCGCGTGGGCATGTCAGAAAGAAAATAGACGAATCTAGTGCAAAAAAATAAACAAGCAAATGAGATACGTGTAGTATCCATGCGAATTTGATGAGATAATTAAGGGAACGTTTACTTTTGATAATTCTATAATAGAATACACCATTTTATTTATTTTAATTCGACAAACTAGGAGATTAATTTCGTATGAAAATTTTATACAATTCCATTGATAGTTTAATCGATACTAATATTCGACATTTAACAAGATTTGTATTTCGGAATATTTTCATACTTGACAAGCAAAACTTTTGAAATCAACCGTGTAGGAATTATTAGCAATGCAAATCTCGTCTGTACTATTCAATACCACCTAGTTCTACTGATAAAGCAAGTCTAGAAAGACAAGATGCATTTTATACTCAAATGTGAAACGATAAATTGAATGTATTGAAAATACTCCACTTTCAATTAATCATAAACCATGATTTATGATTAGCATTCAGAAATTGATATGCAATATCGATTATAGGGAGTCTTTTTAATCCTATAAAAACATAAAGAAATATTCATCATGCATTTCTACAGAGAACGAGATGAATCAACGTTAGGTTAAATTGATCATGAAGACGACGACGACGGTAATTTGTAGTGATAAAACATGACATGTATGTCAGAAATACGAAAACCAATGTTTCTCATCATCTATGAAATAAATTGTAAACATAAATCGTATGAACATATCTAAACATATTTTACGATCATTACGTGTCAAAGTCAAATTACATATTCGACAGAAAATGTTTTCTTCGATATTCCCTCATATTTGTTTTCCCAATATCTTGATTTTGTGTTCATCAATAAATAACGTAACCATGAAAATAGAATAACTGTACCATCTGCATAAAATGTACACAAGTAGTTTGATTTCTTCAAAATATTCTGATTGTCACACAAACAATGAGCTTCGTTCACAAATGGCAATTTTCAATATTACTACCCAATCTATATTGATGTAAAATGACCTTACTCGAAATCGATATCTTGACTATTAGCCTAATAAATATGCATAATTATTCAGTGATCGATTCAATTTTCCTATGGCTCTGCATATGCCAGTGAACAGATTCGTTGATGTATAATAGAGGAGTACATCAATACATTATAAACCGATGTGTATAGTGTATTCGATATATTCCCATGTGAATGAATACAATACTCTATTCGATTAACTGATAAAATCCAGTCAGATTCAGGGAGACAGAAATATAAAACGATCGGACGGATGAATTCTATTTTTATTAATTGAGTAATAATTAGTACTAGATGACATTAAGAGAAATCGGTGAAAATTTCCCGTGAAATTTTGTCAAATTCCAACCGTAGGATTCAATAAAAAATCCTATGAAATCTGATTGAGTTCGATCATTGAGATGATTCCTCTGGATTGTTTCATAAATTAGTACTGAAGTTTTTTATTAAGATTTCAAGTTAGTGACAAAATTAGATTCAAGTGAAAACGAAATAGTCACCATTCAAGATACTAGAATAGCATAGAATACTGTATCCTATTCATATGCCTAACTTGACATTCTATAAGCTTTTTAATTATTTTTCACAGTGATTCATCTTGTTGCTTTATTTTTGATTTGCGTGGATCTGTTTTTAGCGTTAGCATAAAAAAAACTGTACAATCATTCTTCTTTGAAAGAGAAAACTTAGGATACATCACTGATCTCATGAATTAAAACTTGATCTATCTGTAGATGATTGAAAAAAGAACAGCGGTAATACATTATCAATGAGGAAAAGAAAATGAGACTGTAAACTTAATTGACGTTGAAAATAATTTTTCGACTGTTTCAATTAACACGATTGAAATGCATCCATCTGATCTTTATTCTATAGAATTAAAGTTCTATATTGTTTTACGTAAGAATATTTTTAAAAAGATGCATCTCACTTGTTGTTGTTTTTCTATATCAACACAAAGTTTTCTTCTGAATGATTCTATTACACGTTGCGAAAATTGTTGTTGGTTTTCCTCAATAAATTTATATACATAACGATCAGCATCAGTAATAATGAAACGATGTTTAAATAATTCTATACGAGCACCAATATAAAAATCATTAGGTCCATAAAAAATTGGTGCATCTGGATGACTATCTGTCAACATATTATAAAGAAAACAAAACGAAGTGCAATCACGTGATAATAAAATACGAAAACCAAAACCTGATTTAGGTATTCGAATACGTTCTAGAAATTTCCTCGTTAAACATCCATATCCATCAAGCGGTTTCTCATAAACAGAAATAAGATCATCGGCAAGTCGATAAACAAGAAGAAATTTTCGTTGACAAACTCTTTCATCAACAGACTCCTAAATCAAATCAATGAGTTAATACTATTTCTCAGTTTATGCCTACCATTGTTGCTTCATAACGTAAGACACGACTTTGATTTTCCATTAATTTAATTCGATCTTTTTTTATTGGTTTTGGTAGAAGACTTTTCACATTTTGTATTGTATCTTCTGGCTTACCAAACATGATATGTCTTGGTACGGGTAGTGCGTCAATGGGTGATTTATTACATGTTTTCGAATGAATGTCGATTGGTGTAAAATCATACTGACCAAAATTTTGATGGAAATAACTTTTTGTAAATGTATCACAATCATATAGAAAAAAAATACGATTGAATATTTTTATGTAACGACCAAGAGCGAAATCTTCGGCTTTTAAATAGCATATTTTTTCTTGCTCACGTTTATTAATAAATATATTTATGTAAGATTCTAATTAGAAAGCAGAAAAAACATGAATTAATTTTACGCGATCTTCGAGTCATCAAGTATGATATAGAATTAGCTTATCACTAAAATAACTCATTGGGTGAAATTTGGATTCGAGTAACTTCGAGTATTGATTAGAAAACTTGCTAGCTTGTAACTCTTGATCTAATGTGACAATTGATACGCTATAATTGAGGCATAATTATGGCTCACGTTTCATATGATTAACTTTAGGGTCATCCGAAGCATATGTACAAGATGCTGGTGAAACAATTAGTGAGACGGATCAAATACATGTTCTAAAGAGAATGCCATGAATGTAGAGATTGAGGTCAACCGATTTCGGGCTCTGGGAAATTGTGATCATCATTCACTTAAATTTATCACATATGCAGTACTTTTCTCTTATTAGACATTGAAGTTATATCATATTTTCAACTAGAGAGGGATCAAGTTTGAAATTTTGTTTTGTAAATTATTTACTGATATGATATATTGAATCTTTAGGAACTATTTGTCGATGTAAATAAATTCCTATTGGATCATAGCCACTATTAGCTTGATGAATTTCTCGTACTTCGATGGTATGATCAACCAAATAAAACTAAACAAATAGAATTGATTACTGTGTATATTTCCCATGAGGAACAAATGAGAATTACATGAATGATGAATTTTCTCGTAACATCACATTGTTGATCGCGATCATCAAATATAGCATAAAATCGTAAAACTTTTCCATCCATACTATTGAATTGTCTGTTACCGACAATCGATGGTTTCATCAATAGATCAGGCAAAACATCTTTCAAATCACTATGACCTGTCCTTTGCTTTTCAATTTCATTCTTTTCGATTAATTTTAAGGTATAAGGATCGGATGGAATCGCTTCGGAACATTTTACTTCTATACCTTCACTTTCAAGCCATTCCTATACACTTCATCATTTTGTATTCATAGAAAAAAACATAACACAGATCATATACTCGAGTGAATCGATCACAATCACATAGTCGATAAATAGTACTGTAGATAGCCAAATTTTGCCCCAGATTCAAATCACGCCAATTGTAAGGTTCATTATGATCATTTTTAACAATGCGATGACGACGTACACGCATACCCTAGTTCAACATATTACTATCACAAGGCAGAATATTTATTATATAAAATTCTACTTGAACAAGTGCACTATTCTCATAGGGAATTTCATAAATAGCCATAGTATCATCTTCGAGATAATAATAAATGATAACTCGTCGTACACGATAATATTCAAGTGGACTTTCATAAACTGTTTGTTTGAAATAGCCATAAAATCGTAGTACCTATAGGTAGATAAGTATTTTTTTTTCTATCTGTTATATTTTTTAATAGACTTGATCGACAATACTTTTTTATCGTAGAAAACACTTGCTGGTACAAATTTTCGTGGTTCTTGTACTTGTACTTTACCGTAGATAAGTTCAGGTTGAAAGTTAGTCAATATTTGACGTTCTTTTTCGGTTAACTGAATGTCTGCTTTTTGTATTTGACCAACACCATAACGAGGTAAACGAATTACTCTGTGACCATTTTTAAAAGATAATGTGCGTGGAACTATAAAATTAGTACGCTAAAGTAAAATATCATCCTGGCTTGATCTATCTATTTGTAACACGTACCGTAATATCGGGAAAATGATAACCAGGTAGTAATGGCAGAGCATTCATTTTGTGTTATATTAACTTTGAAATAACTAAAAATCCTTTCATCTTAGCAAATAGGCGCCATTCTATTTATAATGAATATCATTGAGGGAAAAGATCGTTCATTTTCATTCACTAAGGATGTCATGTAATATTTTGTTGATGATATTGCTTCATAAAAAAAGAGACTTACTGTACGGACAGCAACTAACGATGTGAACACGAATCGTTTAGAAGAAATAAGTAGGAAAAAAAGGAGATGGGCCTGACCGGGGATCGAACCCGGAACCTCTCGCACCCAAAGCGAGAATCATACCACTAGACCATCAGGCCACATTATCCTCTTCTATATTTATTCCTCAATATTTGACTGTACACATTTATCTTAATCATGAGACGAGCGAATTATAGTAGCTATTATCTATTTCCATCAACTCATTAACAGCAAAAATAGATGATGAAAAATTGTTGTATATGAATAAAAGCGTAAACACCTTTTAGAGGATTAGTTTTATGTTTACATTTCATAGAAAGTACTCATTTGTCAATAAAAATAAATAGATAAATAATAGAATTACCCAAAGAAAATTGATCCAATCAGTTTCATAGCACAAGAAAGTCAAGGGATTTTCCCCACAGTTATGCGTTTCAGATCTTATTCATATCAGTTAAGAAACGAAAAATATGTTTATCATAACAAAAGAAAATTTACATAGTAGTTGACGTGTTTCTTCCATTTGTGTGTTATTACATTTTCATTCAATTTGAGTGGCATGGCTTCTTTTTAGTCAATATTTAGACAGACTTTGCACTTCATCGTTTTGAAAATAAGAACATAAAATGTATCTTCACAGGTAAAAAAAACGGCGATTGTATTGCAAACAAATTTTTCAAGTATTCCTGTAAAACTATATTTCATATAATGAATTATATAGACACTATGATTTTATCATATTTAGTTGCTATAATAGAAATTCACTGTTACTTATTAAAATGATGTGCACGTAGCTATATAGGATATTAATTAGTAAATTTTATAAAATGTTCGTTTTATTCATTTTTAAAGTCATTTTTACTTGCACTATTTAATTTTTTTTCCTTGTTCTTCTATATTTTGTTGATCGCTTGACTTCGTTCATCATGATTTTTTCCGGTTATATACATAAATATTCGAGAACGATGACAATAGATGCACAGGTTATACATGTATATAGAAAAATTTTCGGATAAACAAACATCGATAAAAACACTCCCTTATCGCTCCATAATTAATTCAGTCGAAACATACATTATACAAAAAAAAGATTAGACATGTAAAGAATTTTTCTGCTTGATAGTATCCGTCATATTCGAAATCGTACTCTCACTCACGCGTTCGTATCTGCCATGTTTTTTGATCGTCATATTAAGAAGAAAAAGACAGAAGACAAAAATAAGAAGAACAGCTGAAATATACACATATAGCAAATGAGGACAAAAAATTCCAAAAAATAGTATTATATATATATATATGTATAAATAAATGAGGAAGTATTAGTTTAGAGGCAAGAGATATGTTTGCTAATTTACAGCACTATACTCAGTAAGAAAAAGAAAGGAATCGGACTCGAAAAAAATGTTAGCTAAGTCTAATCTAGCTTTGGCATTGGTTATCATAAAAGACAAAAAAAAACTCATTTGACTTTAACAATGCGCTGTTGATTACTAAATAAATCACGTTTGTCAAGTAATTGTGCGTGTTGATCCATGACATATGAATCAAGATTTGAATCATCAACGTTTGCTGTTATGCTTGTTGATGGTAATGAATAGAGCACCTTCCATTTACGTTTTTTGTTTTGTTTAACACCAGACGGTGGTTGAGCCATATTTGGTGGCTTATTATTATTATTATTATTATTTTGTCCTAATGGCCGCTTTGTTTGAGGTGAACTTTTCGGGGATGGAATGAATGGTATAGGAGATGACTGTCTATCATGTCCATGTTCAACAAGGACAAAGTCCGATTCATCTTGATCATCAATAACAATCCATGAATCACTCATTTGTTTTGGTGATGATTTGAAAGGAACGCTTCGAGCAGCCATTGGTATACTCAAAATATAAGTGACAAAGTCAAAGATACAGACAGAAAAAAAATGATCTAAAACCGAAAAAAAACCAAGTACGATATAATAACATATGTTATTTTCTTCTATTTTTGCCTCGTCTCGTTCTGTTCCTTGTCGTTGATATATCATGATGCATTCTGCCCTTTCAACGCACAAATACAACGACAATAACAAAGAAACAACGAAAACAACAACTTGTTTTTTAGACGATCTATAATTTTTCCTTCTGAGTCGCACATGAAAAAAAAGTCGAATAATGATTTTTTTTTTCTTACTTAGGCAACCATTAAAAAGAACCTCAAGGACACAAGCTTTGCTACTTCGATCGAAAGAAAACAACCAACCTTCAATACAAAAGCCACAAAAAAATGAATGATCACTCTGTGCAAAAGAGAATCAAGAAATAGTGACCATGATGGCGCGATACATATAAAAAGATTTTTCCCAAATAATTACGACCCGCGATCAATACATACTGATTTTTTTCTTCTTTCACTCTCTCTCTCTCGCTCTCTTTATCGATCATTGTAGACGAAGAGAAAAAAGTGGGTCCTGAATTCTTAAATGCATCGCTCGGCACATACATACTCTTTGACAACCACTGTGGCTGCTGTTGTTAATGACAAATGAGACGATTCGATGGGGAAAAAAGCAGAGAAAAGAATATTGTCAGCAAGCAAAGCTGACGAACGATCATCTGTTTCGGCGTTATTCTGTGCAAAAGCGCCTTATATTTATATATGTGGATCGCGTTGATGTCTATGTCTTGATCACGCGGGTGGGTCTGTAACGTCATTATCGACGGGCAAAGAACAGACATACTGAGAACGCATGCATTGCCTATGTGATTGAGAGAAAAAGAAAGAAAGAGAACCAAACTCAGGGGCGAATCATTTTCTTTTATTTCATAATGGAAAAAAGAAGGGAAGTAGGAGAAAAAACACTAATGTAGCACTACTGTTTCTCTTGTGTGAAGTAATCCATAGCTTCCCGAGCACATTCAGGTCCAATGTTGAACAAAGGATGCGTGTTACGCTAGAAAAAAAAACAGAAAAATGAGTATGGACACAATAATCGCATGTTTCGTTTCTTACTAATCTATTTTGTTCATCACCACAGATAACTGATGTCTCATTTTGTCCATCATCTTGAAATAAACTGAGACCACTTAAACAGTAACATGTATGGTAAAAGTCACTACCACTGAATAGAAAACGAAAATTTAACATTTGGAAAGACAAGAGAAAGTCAAAGAGATTAATAAAACGAATACTTTACCGTGTTGTAACTTTAGGTCGATCGGTGAAACCACCTGTTTGCTCTGCTTGACAACACAGTAAAACATATTCCTGAGCAGCAACTAAAATTAAATGTTAAAATTAAAAATACAACCGATTCTTTTTCACAAACATTACTTTTATCGAATAGTTGATCTTGAGTTTTGAAGGCAGTACCTAGAATTTTCAATGGATTTTTGATTAGTGAAACTAAAAAACGATCAAAAATGAACGTAAACAACCTTGGGTATCACGTATAGGCTTTTGTCGTTGCACAGCTTGAATAAGTGGTAAAAGTGCACCAACCCAAAATGAATAGCATCCATCAACAAGTTTATTTGTACGACCTTGAAAACCGCCCTCGAACGTCATTTGTCGATTAACAGTCCATCTCTAATTAAATAAAAATGAGAATATTTTCACATATTTGTTAAGCAGATATGTTCTCGTATATTCGAAAGCTCATGCATGCTTTTGTTTCCTTTCATGTAAAACAAATTTCGTTCCACTGTCTAATTAAGAATAATTTATACTCATTATGGACACCAGTATTTCTCTCATTGGAGGAACGTAACAGGAAATAAGAGACGAGAAAATGCAATTAATCAAACTAGTACCGAATCACCAAGTCTCGTGTGTAAACAAACAATTCGAAAGTCTAAAACTATTAGAAAAAAAAGATTGATGTTCAACGATCTGTCTTTGAAGTAATTTATCGTTGAGTTCTATTTCGATATTTTAAAAGTATGATATTCAAATTTCCATACCAGTAAACTTTCACGATCACATATTGTTTCCCGATCAAGTAGTAAAAGTGTAGCATAACCACAGAATGAATATCCACCATGCGCTTCAGCACCAGGACATGCACCGAAACCACCTTCATAAGTTTGACAACTATATAGAAATAGTATCTAGTGCTGAATAGGAACGGTTGGATTTGTTCTTCATACCTTGCTACCCATTCAACAGTATTTTCAAAAAGTTCAGCTCGATCTTCTAATTGACATAAAGTAGCTACACTTGCAGCACAATACGTTGCACTGAAATATCCAAATGCACAATGAAATGAATATAACATTTTTTGAGTTTCCATACCGTATATCTGATTCACCATCAACATGAAGACTAAAACTTCCAGTTGATGGATCTCGTATTGTTTTTAACCATGCCGATAGTTTTTTTCTAGAAAATTTCAAGTCAGATTCAAGGCAAACATAATCCAAGCAATGTATACCGATCGATGATTTTATAAGCTTTTTCATTTCTCAATAAGCAAAGAGCATTAACGGCTGCATACGTTGGAGCTAAATGAGCTATTTGACCTGGTCCACCTGAAAGAGAATCATTAATTTACTACCTACATTAAATAATGTGTTCAATAAACGATAAGAAATATTTATTTTCGAAGTTAATTCAAAAATACGCGTGCAAATTTCGTAAAAATGAGAACAATGATTTCTTCATTTATTTGGAAGATTTTTCTTTTTTTCTATCCTCAACTTTTCGACAATGAAGTATCCCTCTTGTGATACATATTTGCATGGTAGATAAACCACCAATATGATTCTTTGAAGTAATGCTCCCTTTTTTAGATTTTCTATATTTTCTAAGCTTATACCGTAATTCATCTTTTCTCTTTGAAAAAACTAATACACGGTTTCGGTTCACCGTAGTGAAAATATGTATTTATAGTCGCTTTCGTTGAGAGTCATTAATTTTTCTGTACCTCCAAAACCACCATCTGGATGTTGGCATCGTTGTAAAAAGTCACAAATACTAGAATACACAGATTCATTTAGCATGAATTCAACTTGAATACATTTCACACAGAACTTACTCATTCGTATAAGTATCAGATAATTGTTCATCGAACAAATACAAAGATTGAGTAATCCAATAGATAAGCCATGGACGACTAGCATCCAGAGACTAATCAAGACAATAGACATGTGCTATTACGATAGTTTTTCTTTCAAATCAAATTCATATACTTCATGACTACGTGGTAAATGACGAAGACCTTTGAGCAAATACGTGACATGTTTATCTCGCAAGAGAACAGGACCTCTGCAAGAGAAAGCAAAATTGATTTTCTCTGTTTCAATCGTATAGTTACTGTACTAACTTTAATCCAAAGCTTGATTGTAAATTAAGAAAATCTTGGAAGAGTTTTTCAACAGCCTGTTCACAATCAGCTTGTTCTATACTTGTTAACGTATCTCTATTTTGAGTTCTGTATGCATCAAGAAAAAATCTTTTTTGATCGATTCGGAGTGACATATCTAAAATAAATTCGTATTAAATATTTGACAGGAGATATAATATATATGTATAGATTGTTGAAACAATTGCTTCAATAATCTAACTAAGTAAAAAGATTATTAGAAAACAAAAAAAAAAGAATGACACATAAATTTAGACGTCTCGCGAGCAAACCTTGAGACCTTTTTGTACTTGAGGTCGATCTCCGATTAGTTTTAACCATTTTTCAATATTTGGATAAGTATCATCTTCTAATTTATCTTTATAATTTGCTAGGAAAAATCGTACCCATGGAAACATAGACATATCAGCTATTGTATATTCAGTACCACTGACAAATGAATTTGTTCTAGCTAATTGCGTATCAAGTACTTTAAGTAGACGTTTAGCTTCATTTAAATAACGATTTTTAGCATAATCAATAACTTCTTTGGCAGCTCTATGAAAATGATTTGCTTGTCCAAACATAGGCCCAACACCACTCATTTGCCACATGAGCCATTCGATTGTTTCATATCGTTGATGATTGCCAATAGGTGCAAGATATTTACCTGTTTTTTCAGCAAGATAAATTAGTATTGCCCCACTTTCAAAGATAGTTATTGGCTTTTTATCGTCACTGTTCGGTTGAAGATCAACAAGAACAGGAATTTTCGAATTCGGATTAAGATTTTTGAACCAATCGTCTATGAAATTTTCGTTCAATTTTTTTTGCACTTAAATTACTTCTGTATTACCGTATTGAATATTTTGACTTATATCAATCAGATGTGCATCATACTCAAGTCCGAATTCTTCAAGTGCGATGCCGATTTTTTGTCCATTTGGTGTAGCCAATGAATATAATTGAATAGGTTTATCACCTGTCGGTGGATGATTGATTGTAGTAATCATCAAACGTGTATTTGCTGTTCGACACAAGCCAACTAGTAAGAATCTATACATAAATATAGAAGTGCTAAAAAATAATATGTATCAAATAGTTCTTGTTTATTAATTTGTTAAAATCAAAGGATCGAGTATTTCTTTAAATTCTTCGAAAGATGTTAAAGGTAGTAGACATTGAAAATTTCGACAGAAAAATATTTTTGTCTCTTCATCGTCATCATCGATAAAAGATTTTAATTGTTCATTATATTGAAATAATTTATTATTTTTTTTACTTAAATCGATCACTATCGTATTGGGTATATACGATGCTTGAATATAACTGATAATACGATGAATTTCTTCTTTATTAGATGATTGAACTAGAATTTCATTCATGCCTTGAGTATAGATATCAAAACATCGAATCAATGTTGGCATGGTCATTGGCAATTTATTTAATTGTCGGGCATAAGATTTGAGTATCAAACGAAGACGATTATCGAACGATGTATCATCAAAATAATATCGAAGACGAAGAAGATTAAGCGCTGCTACTCCATTTGGCGATGGTTCAGCTCCATCATGATCTTGACAAAACATAGTATTAGTATAAAGCAAAAAAACACAAAAGAAAAATTCGTCTTGTATTACTACCTTCAGACAGACGTAAAATAATTGAAGCATCTTTGCCATCTGTACTTAAATATCTGTTTTTCGTTGAATCCCAAAAATAATCATCTTGATGTTTTTGTAATTCATAGGCAAATACTAATAATTCATCATCAAGATTAGCTTCATACAAATCAATACAAGCTTGTATTACATATGCATAGTCATCCAAAAATCCGTGTACTTTCGATTGTCTATAGGAGCAAATGAAAAATGTGTTACTTTCATAATAATATCTTCTGATTTATTTTTACTGTAGAAAATAGACAGGGAAACTTGACAATCATCGCTATGTGATGTGTAGAGATTTTCCAGAAGTTATTTGTCAATACGAATGATATGATAATCGTCCATGTTATGAATTTCACGCGATGGAACTAGATAACATGGACGATTTATTGTTCGTCTGAAAGTTCAACATTTCTCCAGCTGTATTGGTTCTAATCATATTATTTGAAGCTAATCAATGACTCATTCGTAATTAGTGAAAAATTAGAGTTTGATTACTTAGAAAGTGCCATTTTTGTAAATCTGGAGTCGAAAATTTGATTTCCTTGCACACGAAATAATTTACATTTTAACCGAAGAAATGTGTTACTATTTATATGATTACTTTCGATTTTTTAGCTTGGCTATTGGATTAGTCACGTATCGCTAGTTTTTTGGCATGTTCAGTTTTATTTTCATTAAGTAAAGAAAGTCACCTTATTCGATTAACTTTAACTTTTGTCTACCACTCAATACCGAAAGTTAAGCGTATCGTTTATATGTATATGGTGCCTTTAATTTTGTCAGAAGAATTGATTCTAGATGTACAAAAAGATCAATAAAATCTTACGTGTATTCAATTTGATTAGTTTTGTGATCAATATAACATGCACGTAAAAGTCGCTTTGTTGATGAATCAAGAAGATGACTACGAATGAAAGCGATAGCTTGCTCAGCAAGTCGAAGATATTTCGATTCTTGGAGGACACATGCTGCGCGAGCCAACCCACTTATCATAAGACCATTCCATGATGCAAGAAATTTTTCATCTCGGTGTGGTCGTGGACGATTTTCATTACGATAAGTAAGAAGAGTTTCTTGACATTTAGCTAGGATTTCTTTTAATTGATTAATATTATCAAGTTTAAAATTTTCGACAATAGTTTGAAGATCACCATTTGTAATTAGAACATTTTGATCTTTCAATTCATCATGAGGATCCTTTTAGAATTAAAATTAAAAAGCACATAAAACTATGTCTTTCTTACTTGCATGGGATCAACATTACCATTTGCTGTACATTGATAATAACTACAAAAAATATTGGCATGTGTTTCAGGTAAAAGTTGATGCAATTCATCATAAGTCCAAACATAAAATGCTCCTAAATACGAAAATAAAAACTAAATATTTTCCTACTAAATTGACGGTAACCATGAGAACATTAGTTGAAAAATAGCATCATCTTTAATAATTTACTATTGTCACTCTCCTTCTAATCCAGTATCAATGAAACTTTCAACAACAGCTACTCATCTACATTCAGTGAGCGTCAATGCTGATGGATGAAGATTTTCAATTAATATCTCCTTGTATGTTAACATGTTTGACACGTGTTGTTCACTATTGAATAAACTTTAGTTACGTATCCAACTCTACTAACCTTCTTTCTTTTTGGTAGCATCCATCGATGGTAATGAATCAGCATCTTCAGCACAATAAAAACCTCCATGTTCATTATGACGTAGATCATGTTCAACATATGAAATTATATCTCGTAGTGTGTGACCGATAAGTTCATCTTTAGTTATCTTTAAGAGAAAATTAAAACGATTAAAGGCTCGATTATTGTATGTAATTTCATTTTTACAGCATATGCATCAGCCAATGATACAGCAAGTTGTCCTTGATCGTAAAGCATTTTTTCAAAATGGGGTACATGCCACTGATCATCAGTCGAATATCTATGAAAACCTTTACCCAATTGATCATGGATACCTCCTGTGCAGAAAATATGAAGGATAGGTTTGTTTTTTAGTTGACTAAAATAATAACCTAACGACATTTTCTTCAATGTAACTTGAGTCATATCAATAGCTAATCGAGCAACATCTGGTTTTCCTTTCGCTTGATGGCTTAGAGCAGCATGCGTTAATAAAAAGTTGAAATTGACTACGGAAAAGATCAATAAATTTCGAAGATTTTCAAGAGGGAAAACAATTGATCATTTAGCTTACCTGGTTGTGGAAATTTCGGATGTGTGCCGAAACCCCCATTATCATCATCAAAGTCATTAGCAAAATAAGCAAAGCATGTTTGTATACTTATGTTGGATGGCAAATCTGGATCATTCTCAGCACCAACTGTGTGTTTTTCAACATTTTTCTTCAACTGTTGTATCGTATCTTTACTTCTATCAATAATTTCACTTGATTTTGTTGACCATGCTTCTTTTAAATTCAGAAGAACTTCTTTAAAACCACCATGACCATATCGACGTTCGCTCGTAGGTGGAAAATATGTACCGACAAAAAATGGTTGTAATTGTGGAGTTAGCCAAACTGATAATGGCCAACCACCACCGCCTTGTGTCGTCTATAATAGAACAACAGAATGAAATTAAGTTGAAGTGTCGAGAGAAATGATTACTTGAAGATATGTCATATAGACTCGATCGACATCAGGACGTTCTTCTCGATCGACCTTAATCGATATGAAATGGTCATTAAGAATCTTTGCAATTTCATTATTTTCAAAGGATTCATGTTCCATAACGTGACACCAATGGCATGTACTATAACCAACTAGAGATCGATTTTTTATCAAAAAAATTCAAGCGACGTAAATTTACTCGAGAGAAAGATTGGCTTATTTTCTTTGCGTGACTTTTCAAATGCTTCTTGACTCCATGCGTACCTAAAATAAAATATGCATATGAAGAATAGTTATGTATAAAATTTTTCTTCGTCTTGCCAATCAACTGGATTTCGAGCATGCTGTTGAAGATACGAGGACTTTTCATTTGCCAATCTATTGAAAACACGTTGTTGATTCATAGTGACAATGAAACGAATTAGAGACAAGCTGAAAAGATACATAAAATTTTAAGGGACGCTTATTAATTAGTCTAGAACGTCAAACAGATGTGCACGTAGGTTGTGGGTGTGAATGTGTGTGCATCTCGTAGAAAAAAATATTCATCCTACTTTCGAGAACGCCAATGAATGATCATTAAAGTAAATTTACTTCACTTTTTCCAGAAAATACGAAAAGGACAAGATGAATCCAGCAATTATAACGCACCAGCATTTATCTTGTTTCATCTATTCATCCCATCATTTATTACTCGTACAACATAGAAACCAATGAAAAATTACATTAAACCTGCAATGTATATTACCTTAGTGTTCATTCTTGACTACTAGGGGCCTCTTAAGAATTAAAAAAATTTTTTCACACTATTAATCTAATAGAAAATCAAATCTATTCGAATCACTTTTTGTAATGCTTGCCGTTTTTTCGAGATGAATAGATAGAATGTTTTAATTATTATTTCATTAAAAAAGATCAAGATTAATGTTGCCGTTTTACTTGACATAGAAAATACAGCCACATTTTCAATGGTCATGCATGATCCGTATCGATTTCCGTGAATTCGTATATGCATTGAATTAAAATATCGAACCGTATTCATTCTTTCATGTTTCAATGATAAGGCGTTGCATTAAACACCATTTTATGATTCTATAGAAGTAAGATTTTATTGCCACGGCTTTTGAAATCATATAAGTGGGTACTTCACGTTGTTGTCAAATACCAGTGTATCTTTTATTTCGTGACGATTCAGATTTTAAACTGATGCAGACAGGTTGTTGAGTCGTTTTATACATATCCCTTAATGAATAATTTCATAGAATCATCAACACGTTGCCGAACTGGAATATATCATATTGTAGACGATGATATCAATAACACTAGTCGACGTTATGTCTACTACCGTATACGATGAAAGCTCGTGTGGTATTGAAACAAGAGTCACTGAACGAGCTTAAGATTATTCCTCAAATGCTCATTAAAACGTTACAATTATTCTGTCGATAAAGAATGCATTTTAAGGTATACCAATACCATTACTATCTTTGTTCATGTGAATAGCGATACTGCATTCTATTTTGTTTTCTGTTGACTAAATATCTATAACGATTATGGTAAAAAGAAACGTAGTGTTACTGATTTAGGGTGAATTCGACTCAAACGTCTACTCTTATTTCCTCTCGTTCCCCAAGAAACTCTAGAAAGATCTTTTAGAATCCTAGTAACCTCTGTTTCCAGGATTTTTCAAGGTGAAACAAGATCCTAGATGAATATTTTTCTTTGTTAAGAATACACAATTTACTCTAGATTGGACGAAGGATCCTTTCAAGATTATGAGAGAAGGTGCTTCCAAGATTTTATCATGTTCTTGTTAAGATCTGGCTCAGATCTTAACATCAGGGTTCTGTTAGAAACCTAGCAAGAATGAATGAAACTGTTCTTTCATCAAGATTTAAAGATGTGCGTATTACAACGAAATTGCCGTGCCAAAGTGGAGCAAAACCTCAACTTTAATAATTAAACGGAAACATTTTTCAAGAATTTTAAGAACTGAATATGACCAAATATTTAGCATTTTTATCTTGATCTTGATTGCATTCTTTTCATAAACAAATAGAAAAAATCATAAAGAATTTCTAAATCTGTTCAAAATGTAAAAAGGAAGCTTTTTTGCGATTCGAACCAAAGCAAAGAGTAATTTGTTAATCTTATCATGAAAAGAAAACTGATAATCATCAAATTGGCGTATTTATTTGAATTTAGTCATTGTAAAATTGTTTGCACTGAGTACATGGTTTTAACCAGGAATAAATCTTTTGAGAAAAACTGCTCTTGATTTTGATTATGCACGAAAAAAATTCTAGATTTATGTTGTAAATTCAATTGAAATAAATAAACCTAATAAGACTTTAACGATCAAAGTAAATAGACTAAATGATGTTCCATTTTCAGAATTCTTTTGAGATGATTTGGATTCACATGAAATTCGGCTAGAAGTTTACATTATAGGCAGACATGAAGATATTGAATAAAATGACACATTCAGCTGCCTGTACCGATTGGTATGCAAGCTGAAGGTCTAGAGATTGATATTCTATCTATTCATTCTCTTATGTTCTATTTAGAAAATTCTGTGAAAAATGTAATCAGAAATCTTTTTCTTCCAATTTTGAATTATTGAAATCCTCCTATCTCGTGGCTACACACCTCTTTCAAGATTTAGCTGTTTCCTTGAGGGAAAAGAGCAACTCCTCGCAGCATCCTGACCATAGCTGTCGAGAATCTCGTGTTGAAACATGAAAGATTTTTCCTAAGAAAATCTCTCCCCCATCGGACATCAAGCTCGACTCATACTATCAGATGCATTCGAGAGCATATTTGAAGAAAATTGTTGAGCAACTGACTGTTATCAAAAACAGCACCATTCGCTAGACAAAAATTAATGCGTTCGAAGTTGTTGATTTTAGAGTCTAGACTTTACAGTGAGAGAGGGAATTCTTAAAGAATTTGTATTGCTCGATGCTGCTAATTATAGCTAAGATCTTTTGTGTGAATGGATCCAACTTAAAAGAAAATAAACACTATTAAGGAAAAAAGACGAAATTCAATTACTCGTAAAAGCAATTGCTAAGTCTCAATAGACTTGGTCTGACACACCCTCAAGTAAAAAAATAGGAGTAAAATGATATGATTACAACTCATTTTCAATTGATTGAAAATCCATTTTTAATTAGCCATAGTCAAGTATAATCCATGCAACAATTCCATTACAATACTATACCTCTGAAACCAATAGAAGTTTAATTTGTATCGCTTTCCAATTAATCGCAAAGCAACTAACGGTTGATTGAAACTCACTGTAATGGCTCCAGACGAATCTAAGCTATACATTGTCAACCAATCAATTACTTTCAGTAGATACTGTCAAATAGATTGAAAAGTGTCTTATAATACAATTTATCCTACGGAGATACACAAATTAGTTTCTTCCATGCAAAATCAGCTCCGAGCATATTTCTTTCCGACGAAGAAAAATGAAAAGAAGAAGCCAATAGATTTTAGGATAAAAAACAAATTCGATCATCCTCCTCTGGAGAATACGTTTCATCATATTCTCCTTGAATTGATTTGATGAAAAATAGGAGCAAGCGTTCCTACGACTGACAAGAAGTTTCATGGTGTTCGCCACACCTAAATCCATTTATAATGAACTAAAGATCCTGAATTTTGATACAGCAAGATTTACTAATTTACTATATGAACAACACGAGATTAATATGTCCGAATGATGAATAAAATCTGTTTCAATTAATCAAAAGTTCATATAGCTTTTCATAAAAGAAACTAAATCCATTGTTACATAGACACTAGTATAGTGATTTGAAGCTTCAGAAAAATTTAATAAACTAAAATAAGCTACATTTTGGTCTGGTACTGCTGTATTGTGTACTATGAGCACAATTTGCATTTCATATGTATTTGCTACGACTTAATTTGCAGTGAATGAACAAACTGTTTCGAAAGTCCTCGTCAAAGAACCTTTTCAGTTGGTTATGTGATAGAAATCGTCCCTGGATTTCATGCTATAATTACTAATTCTTAAATCAGTAAGGACGATAACTAAAATGAAGTTATTCGAGAAAGAGAATGACTATTCAGAAAAAATAATGATACGTAAGTTATATTCTGTCTTATATCGTTTTACAATCATGGTAGTCATGATTCATCGAAGCGAACTGTCCTCGGTTGATAGAAAAAGATAGGTAAAGCATTTGGCGCATAACATTACATCTTTTACCTTGCTTACATCAAGTTAAAGAGTAAAAACATACCATTCCGGCTAAATATTTTCAAACGATGTACTTTTGCAGTAGGCTTTACAAACCATTGTTTTGTTAGGTGTCTATTAGTTATTCCATTGATTACTTATCTTGTCTATGAATTGAATCAATATTACTATGGAGAATCTTTTGAATCTGATAATGTGATCCCGTATAGTCGACATACAGATATATATGGCAATTTTATTCCACATTTTGCATGCAAAGTTATGCAAGCTGTTGCTGATCCACACAATCAAAACTTAACTAATCTATACAAATATCTTAACGAATATCCAGAATTAAACCAATATTTCAAACTAACTCCACCAACTTCTTACCATATTGTTTTAAGTGAATTGAAATATAATCTCAGAATGACTAACGAATATTCAACTGCTTTGATAAAAGAACAAAAAGTACTTGATAAATTCGATACCATTGTGTAAGCCACCGGAACAAAATTCGTAATCATCGAAAAAGATCAGTACGTTTGCAAGTTGAAATGAAATCACAGCATTCTGATAGTATTTTCAAAGGTCACCAACAAAGATGGAATGAAAAATTTTCCGAATTAATTAATGAAATTTGTAATTCGTTTTATATGTCTCTAGCTTATCAATATAAGGATATACCATGTCAAGACGTTCTTCAACTATTCACTGATAAACTTAACAAAGTTTCAGAATTACCAATAGTTATTGAATTTGACCCTATTGAAATATGCTCTTTTCAATATTCAGATAATTTCTTGGCACTTCTTCCTGACGTAGATCACTAGATTCGGTAAATATATGTATTCTATTTCATCGATTTACAAAATGGACAACAGAAAATTAGAGTAATGTAATTAGCAGCTGCAGTCAAAATTAAATTTGTTTTTCACAGACTATTTATTTCTCCCAAACTACCTATAAAACCGTTTTGGTATCATATTTACAAAAAAGTACATAACGAAGAGTTTTTGCAGATATACTTTTTTCGTATCTTCAGTTTTTAACAATATTTGTTCTTAAGGTACTATAGTAGTATGAAAAATCAGTGAATTAATGCTGTCATAGGACATATATGTGTATTTATATATCTCAAAGTGAGATGTTTGTTCAGTCTGTATTTTTTATTTGTTTATTTTAATTGTTTTGCAAATATGAAGAATATATGTCTTGATCTTATAAGGATTAATATCTTATTTCAATTGATTTGACCAACTAAAAATAACATAAATCGAAAGCTCTATTGGCAAATTTGTAACGATGTAATACCAGCTATTGATCTGATTAATGAACAAATAATTAAGGTCGAGCTGTATATAGGTCAGAGCTAGTTTTCTTCGGTTTGTAATCGACTGTTTTTGTTGAAATCGCGGTTCGCACTGGCACTGGAAAAATCAAGACTCTGTTGCTTTAAGAATTCGATTGTTATACCATATCAATCACTAAGATGCTACAGCTCAGTTATGATATAGAATGTTGGTTTTTTTAATTTATTTTCAAAAAAAGCGTATCAATATATGTTTATCTCATAGTCGCATCCAAAAGCAGACATACTTGAAAATCAGTTGTAAGCTGTCTGCCAAACAGACCAGTTTGAACGCGCTCTAATTCTTGAATATGTTTACCCGCCTGAAAATGTTGCATTTACCCCTGGGGGTGTCTGTAACCGGGACTGGAGAGCATAAAAATCTCACTCTTAACCTTCCACTCACTACTTTCTTCGAAAACATATGCAAGTTCTACAAAAGAAGATTCTAATTATTTTTCGAAAAACTAGCTATATGCTGAAAACATATTTTGCCGAATGGTGGGTTCAGCTGTGCAAGAATTTATCCTAAACTAGGCACAATGTAGTTAGAACTCTATGTGTTAAGTATGGGTGAGAACATATTTCTGAAAAGTCGAAAACAACTCGTTGAAGAAACTTCTACAAATCAAAAGTGACTCCAAGGATCGTTCGCAAACACAGTCTATGAATTTAATGCAGTAATTTAAACAAGTATCAGCATTCGATCATTTAGTTCTAGGACGTTAGTTTCATTCGAGAAATATTCCCATTAAATGCCGCAAGAAAAACTTACCATGTTTTTATTTTTCAGTAGTAAATTTTATTTTTCATTTTAAGCTCAAAAACACTGCTCGTAAAAATTAATCTCAAATTCATTGGAGTACATGAATTTCAATATGCGAGGATGGATAGTTTATGCTATCACTGAAATATAGTTGATGACGAACTCAAGCTTTACATCATTTTGATCCTATTCAAACAATTAAAAAGCTTTGTCCAATTCGGGGACACTGACAAAATGTGATTCTGTCAACTTGATCTCAGAAATTTTACTTTGATCGTCACTGATTCGATTATAAAAATTTACTTCAGGCAGATAACAAAAGTAATGAGATTCATACTATATTAAAGGCTATGCACCTTAAGAAAAAGTCCCGTCAATATGTACATGTATAGTACTATAAGAGTATCCCAGGTCAAAGACGTACGACAGGAACCTGCCGGATCCGATGAATTTCCAGCGGATTCCTGAAGCAGGATCCGAAAATCGGTTCCGGCTACGGGTTCCCGCTCTGTTCCTGTCAATTCCTGCAACCGGACGTTATTCCCGGATACGGATGCCGTTTCCGATAC